>JAQGAP010001995.1:0-16937 GCA_034697805.1 Orchesella bifasciata | reverse complement strand
GGTTCTCTCATTTGCTTAATTACACGTGAGGTTGACGTACACTTAATAAAATGTGGACGACTTCTGGTTTCATAATATAAGACCAAGACCAATATTGTTATTTATGGAATTCAATTTACAATCTCAGCATAGCTCCTTACATTCATATTGTTTTTGTACTACACGGCGAGCGATACTGTATTGATTGATTTTGATGGAAGGTTCCTTTACAAAATCATCGGCACTTAAAAATAAAGATGAGAACTAAGAATATAGATCACTTTTATCATTTCCAAAACTGCAGAAACATCGAAAGACTATCGTGGTCGTGTGAGCATATTTCATTGTGTTCTTGCATTTCTTAGCTTTTTAAAGCCAAAACGTTTTCAAATTTTCAACCACGTCCTGTTTACCAAAACTGCAAGCAAGTAATTTATAACATTATGGATTCAGTTTGGGAAATTACAAAAGAAAATGTCATCCTCATTATTTTCCTTTTTGCATTCCTGATCTTTCTAATTACTCTACTCTATTGTATAAACAAGATGACAAGTGTGGATAAACACTGTCCAGGATACATGTACCAACATTCGCGTGGCAGGTTAAAAGAACAGCTTTATTGAAACAATTATTCATTCAAAATAATCTATTTTATTTTGCATAATTTCTTTGTCAAATCAATTCTAGCAAAGCATCTGAAACGGAATACGAGACGGACTTTACCGACCTTCAAATCTCAGTTCAGAATCCACAGACCAACTACCAATCTCTTTTTATAGAGAATGGTGGCACAGGATCGGATGATATTGATAACGATTTCTTTATCCTTCCCTTTAATCAAAAGAATTTACCACCGTCATATTTCAGGTTTAGTCAAGTTGACAACGTATATGACGAATTATCTCTTGTTCAAACACATACAACCCTACCTGAAAAAAATGTTAAAGTAATGAGCAAGTCAAAAAGACCACTAGACAGTCCTATATTTGAGAAAAATATAGACCTTGATGGAACTACTGCTGAATTAGTATATGCGTACAAGAAGTATTGTTATATTTCGTCATCCTTTTGAAAAAGGGATTTTGGGACCACTCGTAAGTAATCCTACTCATATATATTATTCCTTTATAATTCAACATTTGTTTGGATTGTATTCGATCAGACAATCACCTTTAAAACTGTTTCAATTGGTCACCTTCATTCATCAACATAAAACCAAGAGCAAATGGATGTTTTGTTCCAAAATGGTTGATTGTTGAGCTTTTAATAATAATGTTTCATTGTTTGGTATCCTTTTCAGCGCAGAAGGAAGTTCTGATCTAAAAGACATTAGGAAGTATTTTCACCTATCAATTCACCAGGGGAAATTGGCACGTTTTCTTGCTACCTATTGGTTTGGAATTAAAATTGATTATGAACTAGTAGTCAGTCCAGTCATGATTACATTTGATGTGGGGTCCAACACATCCCGGAGAAAATCCATTATATATCTAACAATACCTTTTAATGAAACGGCAGAGTCATTATTTTCATTGTTACAAAACTTTGTAAGTTGGCAAAGTACGTGTAAGTAATGTAAGTACTAAAAACTTGTTTGTTCTGTGTTGTTTGTTGTTAGTAAGATAAAAGGTTGTAATATCAAAATATCAATACATTTTGCTTTTCTCTCTTTCCGCAGTAATGTAGCGTTTCATGTGTTTATCCTTCGTAATGTTTAAAAAGAGTATCAAAAGGCAAAGTTTTTTCAGTTTCTCCAAAATTACAGGCATATTACCATAAGTAATACTTGAGTGAAAGTTATTGTGTGTACTGGTGAAACTTTTCGAGGAATTGTTTGGATTTTTACTGTCACGTCATTTAATCCAACTGACAATAACTGTGGATGTAACATATTTTGTTTCCTCCTGAAAAAATAATGTCAAGTAATGTATACACGGGTTGTATGCTAGTTTTTGATAATGTGGTTGTTTGTTGTAGGTTATTTTCAAGTGAACTTATCTTCAGATGAATAAATAATGTAGCCTTTTAGCTTCAAGGAGGGGAAATCGTAGAGTCTCTTGTATTATTATATCATCACACGTTATCATTTTATCATTCCATAGTCTTTAAGTTTTTCTTCGTTTTGTTGCAACACTTACAGTAACTGAAAGAAAAGCGGTACAGGCACAACGTACATGGAATGCGATATAATTCATAAACGGGGTTTCTAGCTAAAGTATGACAAATAGGCAAAGATTCATAAAACACAATGAAAGCAGCATAATGTGAGGAAAGCCTGTCATATTTTCTTAAATTTGACCTAAGCAAAGGGAAAGCGAAAGGGCAGAAGTAAGTTGCTCCTCTCATAATGTGTACTGGATAGTTGATACTCCTTTATGTCTTTCTCCAGTCATGTCACATTGTGTTGCAATACAGAAAATAATGTCGGTTTCTCAATTTGAATCCACTAACAACTTTTGCGTAAGTATTGGCAATATTATAAGCGGTATACCAAGGCTTGTACTTGCAACCGTTTCACATGGTTTATCCATCATCCACGCTTTGCTGACAAAAATGTATGCATGTATAATGAAGGAGATAATACACATGTTCTTTTAAGCAGGAATTAGAGTCCGGGAAATGGCTCCGGTAACTACCATGTACAACAACACTTAACTGATTATAAATGCACTCCTTTTCGCACGACATGACATGACTACAGGTGCTCTACAATAAGAAAATACTTTGAGCAGAGATATTACCCACTACACTACATGTGTATGATTTGTTCCCCTATTAGCCACGCGATTTGTCTCCTTCTTTAACATTTAAAATGGAATCAACCCTTCCAGTTGAAAGTAGAAGTCCGGAGTGGCATCAAGTCACAAGAGTCGGCAGTCAGTTAGTCAGTAGTGTAATCTCAACCAGAGTCTCACAGCTTACTGTTTATTTAAAATTATAAATTTCTTTCCAAAACCTCAACAAAGAAAACAATAAAAGATTATCAATAAAATCAGCGTAACCTATAAATTGCTTAAAATCAGCACTGGAAGTCAACAAAAGTGAAAGCGGAACGATTCAGGAATATGGGTAAAATCTTCATTTTTTAAAAATATTTGCTTCCAGTGTCTTTTATAAATTAGCTGGAAACTAAAATAGATTTATAAATTTAGGACGAACCTTGCCAATTCCAATCCCTTGTAAAGTTTGTGGCGACAAGTCATATGGAAAACATTACGGTGTTTTTTGCTGTGACGGTTGCTCCTGTTTTTTCAAACGGTCTATTCGAAGGAACATCGTGTATACCTGTGTCGGTATGTATTTTTGAACTCATATTTTGAACACAATTTACTTACACGCAGCAATGCTATGTATGTTTTTTACCAATACCCTATCATTGTGAGCTCAAGCCACAAGTATAGAAAATGGACGAATGACATTACGGAAATCGAAATAATTATTTTTGCTTTTAAATTTATTCACAGCCGGAAATGGAGACTGCGTGATAGATAAGACACGAAGAAATTGGTGTCCCGGTTGCCGCCTGAAGAAATGCCTAGATGCAAACATGAACCGTCATGGTAAGTCAACTTTCATATAGCACAAATATTACAAACCACTTGTGCAAGCTGAAAAAGTGACCTATAGATAATACTATCGTGACAAAGCAATCCAAATCCAATCCAAGCACACCTTTAAAAATCAATCTCATTAAAATCATAATCAACCCAATATATACATACATACGTACGTAGTACTCATCAATACCTGACATAGCTAACCCTACTCGCATGTTGAACAAAGTTCGTATCGCAATGAAAGTATTGTATTATAATCATTTTTACTTTAACTCATTTTTCTTCTTGTACCTCATATGATAATAATGTGTGTATCAGAGAGAGAGAGAGAAAATCACCTACAAAACGGAGGTATGAATTTTTTATGCTCACATGTAGAAACAGGATCCTCTGCTTTCATAAAGCGAAAGGCAGAGCATGACGAAATTTATAACTTTGCTCATTAAAATTTCATAATCTCATGTCACTTTGTCGTCTCCCTTCTTGTCGTCTTGTATGAATACAAATCTTCCATGAAAAACAAACTCTAAAACGAGTCCCAGCACGTAAAATGTAAGCAACACAATTGCTTACACTTTTCAAGCACTTTCCTTTCACAAAAAGAAAAGGTAAGAGAAAAAGTGTTAATTCAATATGGCAAGTCATCACTGTCACTATTGACAAAAGTAAGAAGTGTAACTAAAGTAAAAATATTATATAAGTACACATATTACATTATGCTCATCGCCATTACCAATAATGTGCTTTTATAGGAGAACAACAATGTGTAACATTTGCTTTACATAAGGGATAAGCGCAATCTTAAATCTACAACAGTCAAAAGTAGCAGATAGAGAGCAAAGGGTAAAGGTGTCAAACATTTCATCCTTCTTTTCATACCATGCAAACAATGAAAAAGTAAAAATACACTTGATGAAAGAGGAAAACACACACTCAAAAATATGAATATTGATAACATAGCAAAGTACCAAACACATGCATATCTTACGCTTAACCAAAGTAGAATCGAATTGAATGTTAGCAAACAGAAAAGTCCATCATATTCAAAAGCACCATTGATGAGGAAACGAAGGACAGCAATAATATTCAAATGGCACCTTACGATAACCTCCCATCAACATCACTCCACTCCTAAAAATCTTCTGTTTTCCTTCACTCTTGTCGATCATTGAAAAAATGACAGAGAAAAAATATATGGAAAACTTGTCAAAATGTTCCACTTGATAAATCGCCAACTTCTTAAATATAATAAAAACAGGTAGGGAGGGAGGGAGTCGATTGCTAGAGAGAGAGAGAGTTTCGGCATTGTACATTAATTTGCCTCTACTATTGTAATAGTTTGTTATAAGTGTAAAAGTTTGATGATTACTGCTTACGCTTCTTTTACACTAAATTTACCTCTTAAGCAACTCGCAACGCATAATGGGTAGATGTGGAGCAACTTTTGATTGTTGGACTATTGAATGGACAAAGAAGGGCTATTAAAAATTCATACCTTCATTTATTACATGGGCATAGGGGGAAGCTCAGTGCGACCCTTCTCTTGTAATGCTTCTTCCTATCATTGTATTGTAGTCTTATCAGATTCGTGTATCTTTTTTTTCTTACTTGTATTTCTATATGTTGTCGTCATTTGGATGTGAGGGGCAAAATGAGAACACGTGGAATTACTAAGCTCATTTTTGTGTAACTCCTCCGTTTCTTGATTGATTGAAGACTGATAAAATGCGTTTATAATTTGCCTTAGCCGTTCAAGATGAGAGGGGTCCACGGAAGAGTTCCAAAACGAAGATGTATGCTTCATCAAATTCATCTAATAAAATAACTTCACGTTATGGCATATTAGGAAGAAGGTCCGCTACATTAAAACCGTTTAGTAAGCAATCGTATGACATTCCATCTTTGGCATCACCTCCGGAAAAGAAAGATGCAAATGAAGTAGCCACCGCCTCCACTGCCCCCGCTACTAAACCTGATGGAAATAACGAGGTTACCAGAAAACAATCACAAAGTAAAGGTATTTCAACTGAAAAGGAACAGGGCCCGGAAAGCAAAACAAATGAGTCTAAGAGCGAGACCAGTAATGGAAGTGGTGTGGATGGATTTCAAAATATCTTTAACTGGGGTCATTTCAAATCGATTACATCGACCTTCGGCAATCCCGTACAGAATCTACATAGCATGTTGACAAACAACACCAGCAAGTTGTCGGCGTTTACAAGTCTCTACAGTGCCCAGTCTCCTCTATTGACGGCACAAAGTAATTTGTTCAACCACCAGTCCTTAGGGCTTCACCCTTCATTTAATTTCAATACTCATGGTGGTAGCGTTGTCAAAAAGTTTGAGACTTCTGGTCTAAGTAACAACTGGTCAACAGTTTTAGAACAATGGCAGGGTAATAATTAATATATGCATAAACTTTATGTTACTCACAATTTGGCATATCTGATAGATTAGCAGATAAAATTACAATCTTTCCTGTTTTACATTTTTAGGAAACTTCTATTTGAATCTCTTTCTAATAAGTATTCAGCATGCTCGTGCACAACCTCCATTCACCCTGTTCCCCAAAGTCCGACAAGATATTGTGCTGCTTTCGAACTGGTATCAACTCCTTGGTCTACATCTCAGTACTCTGGGACTACTTTCAACAAATGCACTGATAACTCACCTATCTGGCTGCGATACGTCTTTCACTGCAAGGTTTGTATAAAATTTAGTGCTGTTTTGTCGGATGACATATATGATATGATGGTATGATGAAACTCAAAGTTTTGATGCAATTTTGAATGTGAACAGCCAATTTATGCGAACACTATCTACCATTTGCTCTCAACTTTCTTTGTCCCCCATTGAAATTTCCTTTCTGGAGTCACTCATACTAACAAGTAATTGGCTATACGCTAATAAAAATATTATCTTAGCTGTATGTACTCTTCGTTTTACTTAATACGTGATTACATATTTTATCTATATATATATCTTTCCAAATAGATTCACAAGAAAGCGAACCGGATAAAGGAGAAAACAGTCTTATTATCAGGTCAAAACAAGAGATGGACGTACTTCATCAAAAAATTCTACTATCATTAAGCTTCTATCTTTCCCAAAACTTTCCGTCACAGCCCTCAAGATTTGGAAATGTGTTGGGTTTTCTGGAGCTTCTTAAATCACCACATGTTAAATCATATTTCTCGAGCTTTATGACTCCACAGATTCTAAAGTTTGTTATTGACAATTTTTAAGAACTGAAATGCGGATACGAATGCCATTAAGTAAATGTCAAACTTATAGCTTATATCAATTCTCTCTTAGCCCCATGAATTCTAACAGTTACTACTACTGCTATTTATACTGGTTTACTGTATCGCGACGAATGACGATAAAATAAAATGATATCAATACTTACTTATTCTATTCTCTGCATTTCATAAAACCTTTACCTTATTCATTACATGTGTCTATAAAAACATTACATCCGGTGTTCGTGATCTCAGGACAATGTTTGTCATACCATATGCTTACAGTACGAATATAATACCAATAACCAAATAATTTGAGGGCTTTCCAGACTAGTTGGCTGATTTTTGTCACATTGTCAGTAGCAAAGCATATTGCAGCTTGCAGCACATCTACTAAATACCACCATAGTTCGGTAATAAGTGAATACTTTATGAAAATGAAAATTGAAGCTCAGCAGTTATATCCTTTTATGTAATTTTCAATGTCACGCTAACCCCCATCAACTGTTCCACTTGCTTCTCTAGCATCGTGGTGTTCTCTCCTTGGACTACTCTTCTGGTTTGAATCAATGCTAGTAGTGTCAAATATGACTTAATCATATACCACGAGAAAAATTACAGAAGATGCCGATAATTTTTAATACCAGAATAACCACTAGGAATTGAATGGTCAGAAACGGTTTCAAATCAAACACAGTTTAGTTTAGTGGTCTTTAAACCAAAATGCCACACGCCACTCATAAACGTTATTCTTTAAATTTTGTGACCTTCATTTGTTTCATCCTACTATTTGGGTCTTGTACTTGCATTACTAATACTAGTACAAATACAAATAGATTGATGACGAACCAGAAAGTAAGAACTTAAAATGTATACTTATAATATATGAAAGAAAATGAAAGTGTTACAGTGCGAATTTAAAGTCTTTTTTTAACATGTAGAATCCTGAAGAAATTTCTGTCACCAACAATTCTGAGGAAACGACTCAACATTATATCCAAGACATCAGTCAAGATTGTCACGTACAAGCATGCATAGAACGATGTACTGCAAACTCAACAGTTTATTGTGACAAGAAAAGTAGTATTTGTATATGCAAAGGTCACTCTGAAGAGGTTGGTGATGCAAGTTTTCAAACAGGATGCTCACAGGTTGGCAAAATCTGGAAAAGCAAATGTTACGTACATCCAATGGGGGAAATACAGCATAGAAAGTTGGATCAGTTCTCAAATGATAGTGTGAAAACTGAAGCTGCACAGTGTCATGAGAAATGTCTCCAATCTGTAACATCGCTCATGCATTTTTGCTATAAAGCTATGACTTTCATTTGTGAAGTTGATACGAAGAGGAGCCAGCCGAGCCAGGGCCCTTCTTGTTTTTGTTACACTTATAGATACTAGTGCGTCCTTCGGTATAAATTATTATTAGAAGGAAACGGAGGGTGAAATAAACAAAGTGAGAGGTATATTCTCATGAAGTAAAAAGATGTATGTAAGATGCAAACGAATGAATTACCATTACTATTAAATATATTATGGCACTTTATAGGGTAAAATTATTTAGTGTATGCAGAAATGCAATTGCATTTAATAAAATTCTATGATATGTTTGATCTTACTTAACTCAGTATATTATGCAAAGATCTAGCACAAGGAACAAGTCAAGCAATGTAAAACCTATCGCGATTATATATTTTACTTATTTTTTTCATTTACAAGCAGTGTTCAGAGCAAAAAGATCCTAACAAGAATTCCTATTAAATTGATCGGTTGTATTCTGGACAATCATAAATGGCGGAAAAAGCTTTTTGATCGAAGTATAACGAATGATTCTTGATTGTTAAGGTTTTTACTTATGGCGACTTTAGATAGTGTTTCATTTATGACAAACAACCAAGCAATCTATGTATCAGGACACTTTTATATATTTAGATACTCCTGTCTAATTTAATAATAGGTTTATGTGTAACTGTTGCTGCGGCACACACAATCTTATGGTGATTTCACACTAATCAAGTTCGGTAAGTAGAATACAATTTAAGCACAAAATGATTAAATATAGGATAAATAATTATCTATTTATCTTTAACAAAATGATTAACAAACCGTCTAGGTTTAATTGTAAATTTTGATAGCTTTTTCAAGTGTGGAGTACCGGGATCTTTTCGGGGCTTTATTTACATGGTCTACTCCAAGCCACGGTTTTCCACTGTACGACTGTGAATACGACTGAAAATGTTCGGGTTTAACAGCCGTTTCGTCTTCATCTTTTTCTAGAAACACTGGCGTTCCTTGAGAAACTAGCGCTACCTTTATCTTTGCCCAGTCTTTTTCATTTACACCTAATCGATTTTGGATTTTTTGCTTTATAGCAGACCATGTCTCTCCATAACGCACCTACAATATGAAAACAAATACATTATATCATAACCCTATTATTACCGCAAAGATTTTTGAATAAAATGTGTCGATTAAATTTATTGTCTACGAATGGACGATTTACTTTAATCAAGAAAGGTACTCCAAAGGTAGAACGGGCTTCCTTATGAAAATGAGCAACCTGGACTAAAACCTCATTAGGACCAATTGTTTTTTCTTCATCTGGAATTTCTTCAGCACGGTAATACCCTGGAATGAAAAATATGGTTGCAAATATTAAGAAACAAGGGCTAACAAACGTATTTAATTCAAGTGATAATACTGATTATTACGACTTACTGTTGGGAGAATTATTATTAGTGATAATATCTGCACTGATTTCATTTTCAATGACACTAACGATTCGGTGAGCGGAAATTTCCAATAGCCGTAAAGTTACGGGATGATCTTCGGATACCACTTTTGACATTTCGGTCAAAACATCTGCTACGATTATTCTAGGCGCTTTATTTACGTAGAAAACGACCTCTCGCTCTGCTATAAACAAAACAACAAAGATAACATGAATCTTTCACCGCGTGATGTAAAAGGCATAGCAAAATGCGTAGCATAAAGAGTTATTATACCCTGGTCATCTGGAGAATAAAATAGCAATTTAAACTGTTTCTTATGCTCCAGTTCTGTCACTGGTATACCGAGGACCTGGTAAAACAATTTATAAGGACTACGAGTTGGTTTATGAACTGGGGCTAATTTCGTCAGCAAGTCCGTGCTGTCCTGCTCAAATTTTATGGGAAACGCAGGAGAGTCCCTGGTAATAAAAAGAAAAGGTAAAACTTTAATCCCACTTCAACGACAACATTATTGTGATGAAAAGCAACGAAGAAACAACTTACTTGTACGGCTGACTTCTATAAAACTGTATGAACAACGGGTTGACACCTAGTCTTTGACCAACTTTCGCAGCCATCTCCATGTAGCTAGACTTCAAACTCATCTCCAACGTAAAACTTTCATTTGTATTGCTTTTATCGACGAAAGTAATTTCGTACCTAATGTATAAAATACATTAAATCAATCTTCTTTCTCTTCCGTACTTAACTAACACGGCAAATCAAACAGTGTTGTGTTAATCAGGCTTACATGTACTGCATGTAGATGTAATAATCCGTAACGGACTTTAGTTTGCGGGTTGGGTCATAGGTTTTGTGAAAAACAACTATATCACCATCCATCAATTCAGTCAGATGTTCCAGAGTGGCGTTCATGTCTACAACCTTCTCAACAGAACCGGGGGAAACTTCTTCATAGAGAGTTATTGATGTATCGTCTGAGTAATTAGCTCTTTTCCTACATTCGACAGCAAGATCGTCTGAAAAAAGTTAAAATGGATTAAATTAAATTCTGCTACCGCAGCATTTTGTTTTTAAAAATCGGGTTTAAAATCCATACTTTGATTTGACTTACTGAATGACGTGGAAATGGGAACACACCAATGGCCAAAGTAATGCAAACTTTCGTTAACTGGGTCGTACATTTTAAGGAAAAGTATCACATCGTTTTCTTTGTCAAATGGAGGGAGCCCATCTCTCTCGTCGTCATTAGGTAATATTTCTAAAAATATTGGCAACTGGTGGCCATAAATGGTTTCCTCAAGCGTTTTACTGGTCTCAGGAGTTACGTCCAAGTGAATTGGTCGTATCACTTTCGTAACCCTCATATTAAAAGGCCAAAGTCTTAGTCGCTTCGTGTCAACGTTCTGAAAATAAAATATAATTTACATATTGATTACACCTTTATCAACATGTTGAGGTTGAATAAGTTATTGAATAGCATATAGATGTTAACATACAAAGGTTTCTGACAATGTCTTGAGAAATTCATGAGGTTTTGTTTTCTTCAAAACCCGAAATGTTCGAGAATTTGCGGTTGCCGCCGGACTCATCTTTTCTTGATCAAATAAATCAAAGCCTTGGTGCCCAACAAATGCATCCTCTAACATGACGGTCACTTGCATGTACAAATGGGCTTCTGATCGTTCTTTACGTTTCAAAATCTCAATATTTTTCTCTTCCTGTGATAATTGTTAACAAAAAAATGTATTATTACAACTTGAGCGTAAACGCTATTAATCAGTATAAAAATACTTAGCTTTTAATGAATAGACAAATAAATAACAAAGATCGTCGTACCTTTAAACGTTCTAACAATTCCCTAGGGATATCATCTTCGGTTACTTCTTGAAGCACATCTGGCAAGTTGGAATCTCTTATATACACCAGCATATAAGCGTTTGTCGACTGCTTTACTCCAGGATGCAAGTCATCCATCTGAAAAAAAAGATGTATGATTAGTGGTTTCGTAAACTTGGTTTGTGGAATGCGTTACAAACTATAATGATTTCGGTCAATCACCTCTTGTCCTCCAAAATTATGCTGAATGGCTTCAGTCTTCGTACATCTTGATACGACGTCGTCGTCAAACTTGCACCACTTTCCATCACCTCTGGGATTCAGAAATACAACATAATGGCCACCATGGTTGTCTCCCGAATGTACAAGAACCTATACCAAATAATATATCCTTATTAACACAGCCTTAAGAACAGTATAAAAAATGGATTCTAGAAACAGGATTCGAACTTACAGCATGTAACGTGTATGTGGGCTTTGGTTGAGTCGAGTCTTTGTCTTTGACGAATTCATCGAGTTGAATTTTTTCAAAGAATTCAAATCTGTCGTTAGATTTTACGGAACAATCAGTAACAGGGTCGTATTGGAACCGCATCAAGTGCAAGTGAAGAATCGGAGGAAATGACGTAAATATTACTCCTTTCTCTGCCTCCTGAAATCATCATAAATCAAATAAAAACGACCATGAGGTAAGCTTTTAAACAAATAAATATATAATGTAAGAATATAAAAAATAGGTTCTCTGATTACATACCTGCAGTCCATGAGCACCGGCATCGTACTTATTATCGCCATCTAAAACTTCTGTCGCAACGTAATCACGGAAAGACTCGTATAAATCCTTTTTTCCCTTAATATTTAACTGAATATCATAAAACGTTTCGGTTCTTGACGACTCGTATTTGACATGCTTGCATTTGATGAAAGAGATCATTTTCCCTTCAAATAGTTTAGGCACGGTTCCTTCGACACATGTTCCCTTCATCTGCAAGTAGAGAATAGTGGTACTGTTAGGTTCACAAACGATTTCATAACCAAATCCAAATGGTATTCAGCATAATAAAACTGAATGGGAACATTATTTACGTACTTTGCTCTCCAACTTGTCTAGCAGTACCCTTAAAAACTCTTGAACATCGTGCTGCATAAATGAATCTAAAGTTTCCCAACCAAAAGATCGCGTCAACTTTTTGGTACCAACTGGTTTGTCAGAAGTCTGAAGTTCGTAAAATACACGTTGAAGGGCTAATGCAACGCTCTTCGTAGAGTCATCACTTTCAGTGGGCATCTTGTAAACTGCTTTGCGTAGCTGATTGGTGAAATATAGAGTCTGAAGAAGTGAGTTCATGTAACACGTTGCACCCTGAAATGAAAGAAAAGGAAACGGTTTTATACTTTTACTCCTCCAATCAGTGGAAATAATAATGACCTATGCAATCCAGGCATTCCAACTTACCTGATTTTTAAGACCAACATAACCAGTATGTTTTTTGGAGTCCCATGCTACACCATGAGGCGCGTCTGCTTTAACGTCAACTTCAAGCTCAATGTAGTCATTCTTGACATAACTTTTTGAGGGATCCATAAGAGCCGGCCAATCAATGAAGTTGGAGTACCCCCAATCATTCTCTTTTGAATGAAATATGTGACTAATTTCTGAAATTCCACAGGTAAACAAGTCCATATTAGATTGATTTAAACAATAGCTGAAGTGAGTAAAATGTTGTCTAAAATAAAAATGGATATGTACTTCTGTGAAAAGGCTCCACTCCGGGCTTCTGTGACATAATTCTTAGAGTTGCCACTGCACTACAGTTCCAACTGGATGATTCTGCCTCTCCATTACCTACATGAATAATATTTAATACAATGAAACTTTTTATATAAGGTCTACGATAGTATATATAAAAGATTTGCGATTTACTTCCAGACTCCCACTTACATTGTAGAAAAAATCCTAACGACATATTTCGACCGGCACCCTGGTCGGAGCGAGGCATTACCATTATCCGCCATGGAAGGTTTCTTACGTAGGTAGGTTGCGACAACACCTGCTCACGTAGTCTGGAAATATTTTCGACAGTAAACCTGAATGTGGCTTCTGATCTCGCAGCTCCATCTTCAGCTTCTTCCATGTTCGTAACGTCTATACAGTAAGAAATTTAAATATGAATTAGTATTTAAAATCGGTACAACCTTTCATTATCAAAACCTAAATTCAGACAAATGCAAACATTTTTAATACGGCAGATTTGAATTTCCTTTTATATTTTACAAGAAGAAAATAATTTTTAAATAAATTGATTCCATTTCAGTTCACCATTACGATTACCTTCTAACTCCTCCTTATATTTCCTACTAGTTATTTGTTACTTTTTACATTCGAAACTTGACAAAAAATTCCACAAAAATTGGAATGTATTAATTTCAAGCAAATGTTGTTACATCAGTTCGAAAACTTTACATCTTTCTGAGTGATGAAAGGTTTATTTTTGAACAACGTAACAGTTACTGTCAGTCCTTCTTGACACTACCCATCATCATGGAATATGACGTGGGAGCAACACATGAGGACTATTTAAGTTTTGAACTAGACGCACTACTTCAAAGCTGTTTACACGAGTATCTCAACATTCTAGCTTTTCTGATTTCTAGCGTAGTATAATCGTTTGGCAACCTCTGGCAATGGTCACACTTTACAACAACTGAATATTGAATTCAATGGAAATGCATCTTATCGACAGACGGTCCGCCCGTGTGTTTACGTCATTGTTATCTAATTTTTATATACCATTTGAAGCCTCCATGGGGACTGCGTTTTGGGCCGAAACGTCGTGGCCTTCCTCTACGTCCATTTCTTCCAGTTGCGAGTTGATCTGCAAAACCATCAACCACAAAACTCAAAAGCTGTAGCATTACCTGAAACATTTTTGTTGTTTAGTAGTTAATAAAGGGGTAATTATAATATTACTCTACACAAGCATGTATACCTGAGGTGTGAAGGGCATAATAGGATCGTTATTAACTTCCTTAGATTCAGAATGTACACTCCTAACACTCAGTTTACAACCACCTTTAGTAAGTTTTTTAAACGACCAATGGCAGCCACGCAAACCAGGATAACTACATATAACAATTTACGCAATCTGTCAAAACTCAAATTCAATGAACAATCGACTGTCCTCCATTTAACTTTCAGAAAGATATTTCTCACCACCTTTTGCAACATACGCATCCAATGTCTGCTCAAATATTTTACAAGCAAGGCCTTCGCCAAGAAATCACAAGTGAAACACCCTTTTCAGCTTTAGAATTCTACGAAAGACACTCGCTTTGCATTATCTGTCACAAGTGGAGCTCCATTTGAAACTGTGCTAACCCGGGTGTGATCCTTTACGAAATCTTAAAATCAAACAATCATCAAATTATATAAATTATATACTTAATCTTACTACAAATGACGAATGACGAATAACAATTTCTATCGCCTACCCATCCTCCTATAACCACCAATGTTTTTTTATAGATTTTTAAATTAATCTTAAATGCCAATAACTAACTCATTCTCTTTCCGATATCTAACCACCTACCAGTCTTACAAAACTGTTTATAAAACGCATCCACATCACTCCAAAGCCTTTCTCAAAATTGTTTGCAAATGCAAAACATGAGAATATACAAACAATTCATCTTAATAATCTTTTAAATCACCTTAATATTTGGCAAAGTATTTACTAACTGCTATGATGTATGACGACAGTTTCTATTAGTTCAATTCACAATTTTAGACCACCCACCATCAACAACAACAAGAAATTAGCAAATAGCTCATTTATTTTATGCACCACCACCAAAGTTTGTTTATGTGCTTCAAAATGTCAATAACTGACTCAACTTCTTGCTCTGTCAAAGGAAACGCAAACAACCGCAATTTTCATGTGCTTCTTTCTCTCCTCATGATGATCTTGTTTGACATAAATCAACAACATCCACAATCAATACAAACTGAATGACGTCCCGAACCCCACCGCACGTCACTCTTGAACAATCATGACAAACAATTTTCAGTGTCATCCAACAACAAACCATGCGGCAATTTAAAGCAGCTGTATCTGTCTCACAAACAACGAGATTTGCAAACTACTCCCAATTAAATTTTTGATTACTCACTTTGATTTGATCCTCTTTATTTTTGAGGAGCAAAATTGATTTCCACCACAAACAATCGAGCAACTAAACACAGTTTTGTCCCGTTGCAACTCCAACAAATGTTGATGATGATGATGGTACTTTTAACTAAACTAGCGAAAACTAATATTCACAGTAATATAGACTACTAAATAGGATAAATAGACTACGTTAATAATACACAACTACTAATAATAATATCAGTATCAAATTTCCTTTACTATGAAAAAAAGTAAACTTACTTCACACTTTGTGCCGAGTTGTATCAGCTCAGCTTTAGCTCATACAATTAGAATATTGTGAATACAATACAAAAATTACAGTAAAATCCAATCCAATACACTACAAAAAAAAGCAGCACAAACAATTCTGCTACTGCTTACTTTTCTACCTCTTCGTCTTCTACATGGCAATTCAATGCAATAAACATCCAAAATTGTATTATGGGAACATGGGAAAAGCAGGAGTGAGCGAGTACAGTATGAATATTATGTATAAACGCATAAATATCCTTATAGTGAGAGAGTTGAGGCTACTACAAAGTAAGTAAAAAGCAGACGAAGAAGAAGCAGGAGAAGAAAGAACGGACACAAGGCATTTATATTCAATCTCGCTGCTTTCCAACAGCAATCCAATCCGCTGCCTTCCTTTTCTGATGACTCTTTTCCCTTCACAATGTTTTATATTGTTGTGCCTATCGTAGATATATCTTCCTCGAGAGGTGGATGTGGATATACATTTTTAGGTATGGATGGATGGATGGAGGAAGGATGTTTTATGCAATGTAGCTTTGCTGTAGGTAAGGTATGTTATGTTACATTGTGGGATTTTCTTGTTTAATGTATTCTATACACTTGCATTGTATGTATGTGGATAGTGGATAGATAGATAGACAGACGTGTAGTCGTGTAGTCTCATGACAGCAGCAGGCCGCAGTAGAAAAGAAGAAGCCTGCTTTTTTCGTTGGGGATAATAATATTATCAAGTACATACTATGTATGTGGGTCCGTGGACAGGACTGTACTGATGATGATGATATTCATGGGTTTATTCTTTCATGTCAAAAAAACGCTCCTTCTCTTGTAGTCGTGTTGTGTACTCTGCTTTTTCGTTTTTTCCCATTACTTTTCCTTCAGTATCATCATGGGCATCATCATGATATGATGATCATAACATGACATTGCATGTCTCATCCATCCACATATCCACAGCAGCAGATCCTGAAAAGCTTTAGGAACGTGAATAAGGAAGGATTATTGGGATTGAAGCAAGTAATGTAAAGACGGTTGCTGGTGTGAATGCATGCCTATCTATGATGTACGTTATATGACGATGTGGTTCTCAAATGATCTCTCTTTTTTCAGCGAGTTGGGAATACATTCTCGGCTTGAGGAAAAATCA
>JAQGAP010001994.1:0-16945 GCA_034697805.1 Orchesella bifasciata | reverse complement strand
ATGGTGACAAAATTCTTAATAATGAATAGGAAATAGAACTTTCAATGCGATCAACAGCATAGAGTTCATGAATAAAACTGCTCCTCACGTCAACATCCACTGTCCCGTAACTGATCGAGAGTTACATGTCCGATTATACAAATTGAATGAAAAGGTACGATACAATCTACGTCATCGCATTTCACTCTTGTTAATATGAAGAGGCGCTTTTATATTCCCTGAATGCAGATCCGTGAAAGAAATATCATTATATTTATTATGGGTTGTTGATTAGCATTTCAACAAAACGGGACAAGTTGTCTGGAAGCCAATCTACGCCAACGCCAATTACGATCCCACAACTGGATTCAAACTCTTGGGAGGACTCGGTCGAGAACTCCTTGGAACCTATAATTGTACAGCAGACAATGGAGCCAGTATCATTTCCGTAATTGCAGACCATTCTGAAAGAGAAGCTTGTAAGTTAGTCAAATTCATTTATGGGTATAACAAAATTAGCTCGTATATATGCTATTAATTAGCAGCTGGAACCAATACCAAAGCAAGTTTATTGTGGTTGTGAATGAGTTGAGTTCATATGGTTTCAATGTGCTAAGCAAAAATGAATACTTTCTCAAGATCACTCCACATCTCCATCCATTTCTATCGATGCTTGTTGGGAAAATCGCAACCTGATTCAATACATCCGTTCTCAACGACTGGAATGCTTTTGTAAGGACTCATTTGGTCTATTCATGAATAGCACTACGTTTGAGTTTGCGAATCGTCAGGCAGCTTGCTCAATGGATGCTGTGTGGAATCTTTTTAAAAACTGCTCTGACTGGCGACTCGAAGAGTTTTTTGGAAATGCGGAGGAGTCACCAAATGTCTGCTTTAGGGAGCCAGTCCAAGGAAATGGAAGTGGTAAGTAGGTTGTTAACTCCAAAAAATGAAATGAAGTGGGGCAATATAATACCTACAAAAAAGTTCTTGAAAGTCGTACACTCGTCTGTCATGTCGTGGTGTGGGCTATATATACACTCTTATTATTGACTTTGGAAAGAAAGAATTCATTTTATACTCCTCGACCAATGCTGGTAAATACGTAGGTCATTGTACGAGTGTTAACTTTGTAATCCAAGCTTCTTTTAATCCCTCCCATGCTACGATATGAATGAGTCTATGAATCAGCGTTTCCTGGTTAGGAAACTAGCAAAAAGTATGCCTGCGTTAGATAAGCTAGTAGATAGGTACATTATCTCTTCGCACATTCAGGATAGTTATGTATTTGTTTGTGATTTACGTTTATATAGGCTCCAGACCAAGTTTAAAAGTGAAAGGGGAAACTTTTCCCAGTGGAGACGCTTCCCAAAAATTCCCATTTACAAAGTTTAGTATCACTTATAATGGGTTTGTTGACTGGGCTGGCGACTTTATGCTTGCCGTTTGTCGCAAAGATATTTGTCAATTTTCACGAAATAATGGAAGCAGTGGATCAGAACTGGAGTACATTGAGACTGGTAAAAACTTTCAACTATAATAGTAGATATCTCCTGTACACAATATAATTAACGGCAAATATGTGCTTGACATTCTGTTAAAATTCTGTTATGTTCTATTTTTCAATCCAACTTTTCTCAGAACCGAGTCGCAGACAATATTTTCCACTGGCACATCAGCAGGCGGAATGGAATGATCTCATTGTGAAAGGAACAGATGTGAAATCTATTTACGTATTGCAAGCTCACTCCTTAAGTTATGCCTGGTTTCCGTTTGCCACGGCGGAGATTGTGTGGGGTTCTTTGGACAAAAGGGTTCCAGACTCCAGTAAAGTCGAGTCTTCTTCCTCAGTTAATGGTGGATCTGATCTAAAGATGAGAGGAACAAGTGGTTGCTATTTTCTTTATTTTGTTTTTGCTGTAAAGTACTATTTTGCAATGTCAATTTAGGGTTTCGATGAAGCAACAAGCATTACTAACTATATTGCATAATTTAGGGTAGGTAAATATAAGCATTGTTTACAAGATAGTTTTTGTGTCATTAGCAAATAAATAAACATTTCAATTGAAACGCCTCCTCTGCTCTTTATTCCTCAACATTTAGTTGGTACATCTATGATATAGTACAAGTAGGTATTGCATGAGTAACATTCATTTCCCTGTCGCTTCAACAAGAAAATCATTGATGGCATAAGTAATCATTATCTAGTTTGTTGTTTTGGATCTTGATATAAATTTCCATTAAACACACACATAATTACAGAGCCGAGCAAAACGCGTGGACGACAACAAACAAACGAGATGGAAGCATTCTAGGCTTATCAAGTAACATACGAATTTACTTATATATTGACTACTCAGTACAGCTCTACCATGCATATTCAGCCAAATTGGTGTCAATATATACAGATCAACTAGCACGTAATTGAATACCTAGCGACATTGACATTGGTATCTCTTTGTCAATGCTAACCACATTGCAAATTACTTAGTGGAGCTTGTATACATAATTGTATAATAATTTGTGATGATGTTATTATGAACGTGTTTTATAAGCTCTATTCAAGTATAGCAACAGAAGCACTTCCTTCCTTCTTGTGATTCTATTTCATGAGGAGTGGCTATAAAGGATATGTTAATATGACTTGGTTTATTTGCCTTCGTGTTTTAATCTTACGGAACAAAGTAATAATGAAACATGACCGACTAATAACTTTATCTAGATATGTGATGTTTTACATAGAATATTATGCAAATTGCGTATACTTAAGTAATGAGTAATGTCCTGCTTTACTCAAACTTTCAGTCAACATCATCAATGCGTGCTATTTGGATCCTGCTTTGGGTTGGGATCTGAAAGGTGTAAAGGAAGCAATTATGTTTAGCTTGTCGTTCAGCCTCCGTTGAATTGAATGGAGCTTTGAAAATAGTTGAGATAAGACACATTTCTCAACGAAGGAAGGAAGGAGAGAATGAGATGCACGCTTAACTAAGTTTGGCTTGTCGATGATTAAGGAAGTCCAATTCGATACTGGGAATCTTTAGTGTTGAAGGCAAGGGTCAATCGACCTTCATCATCTGTGAAGAATTAAGAAGTAAAAAATTCTAGCATGTTCTCCTCCGTGCTTTGATGGCGATGACAAGCTTCTATGCTCAATAACCCAAATATTACTTAGCAAAATTTCGACAGTCTGTTTCTAGATCCAAAGCTGAGAATGCAAAGTAGTGTGAACCTATTGGTTGACATACCCTATAGAAAGTATTGTTCAAAATTTGGAGGAAAAGGGTATAATATCCTTGAAAAAACATAAACAAAATGTTCCAGTTCGGCTGTCAGTTTGACAGTATTTCTTATTAAATTTATTCATTTTTTTAACCACAGATTCCGGCCATGATGACATTCCCAAGATCATCAGTCATCGCCGCTATTCTTCTTCTTTTAAGTACAATCTGGAGCCCAGCTCACTCGCTGGGAAAGCGGACTTTTGGTGAGCAGTGCAGCATTGGTGGCCACATTACAAGTTTCTTTGCAACGGAGCGAGAAGAGCGTACTTGTGACAGTGACAAAGGCTTGATTTGCACGGGAAGGTGTTCTTGTCCGCTTGGACGAATTTGGGACTCTAGTACAAACTTTTTTGGGATAAATGTTGGAAGCGGAAGAGGTTGTGTTCGCGGAGCGGGGAGCACCTGCTTCGGTCTTAACAGGAACTCCCAGTGTGTCGTAAATTCTCATTGTGAGTTTGCCGTTTGCCGATGTGACTCGGGATATAGGCAAAATGGTGGGCTGTGCATTGCCAACTCATCCTCTGGAGGAGGAAATGGAGCGAACATCAATGCTCCTAACTTTTCACCTGATCTTGCTGGGTTTTTCAATAATTTTATTAATAACATTAATAATAATAATAATAACAATAATAATAATAATAATGGAAACAGTAATAGTAATCCCAGTCAAAATAATGATGACAATAATAACAAAATTACACACAATAGCAAATTTAATAGCAATAGAATCATTTTTAGGGAGTGATGTGAGATGGGATATTATAGTGTTATAAGTATAGAGCTGAAATTTATTTATTATTAAATTATTTTGTTATTCTTTTCATGCAAATAGCATTATAGGATTCATTTATTATGGCAATTGGTGATCCCTGAAGTTGCATCATCTAGTTTCAAGAGCCTTTTGATTTCATTTAAATTTTCATCACACGATCAACATTTTTGCAACATCAATCTCTCCAAACAATGTTATTGTGAACAAGAACGTAATTGTGACAGGAATTTTCTAGTAATAATGAAAATAGATGATTAGATCTGTCCCTCGTGTGCAACTATCAATTATAATCCTATTACAATCCAATATGTATAAAGACGGCGAACGGGCATTTTCCAACTGCATACGCGCTATTCACGTACATACATACGATAGATTAAACTGAGTGAGTGCATGCAAAATTAATTGTTATGTTGTTTTCTTGAAATCAAGTCAACAGATTTTCTATCTTCGTCCATATTTTAAGATCGTTACATCATGCACTGGCATACGAGTACACAATGGCATGAAAACAACATTTTTTGAGTAAAAAAGACGCGTCTGTTATTAGTGGTTTTTCTATACACTTTCAAACGTATATGTTTATATATTCCATTTAGAAATTTTGCATAAGTCCTTAAGCCTAAGAAGCGAAAAGCCTACTCTGGAAATGAAATAGATGCGAAGGAGCGCTCATAAAACCCTTTTGACTAGAAGAAATTTGCATTCTTTTCATGCCCCAGTGAGCTCTTCTGGAATCCATTGTATGTCTAAAGTTGTGACAGAAATGAACGTTTTTCCTTCTTGTTTCCCCATCAAAACACTGGTGCGTATGTATGATGCGTTTTTCTTGACTTTTCTCTTCGATGGTTTTGGTTTATGGTATAGTCAGTAGTAATTTGGAAAGCGTCATATGAGAAAAAGATATAATGAAGATGATGAAATAAATCACATTTTCGATGCAAAAATAATCGAATTCATATCCCATTAAAATAACCTTCCTCCGTATCAAGGTTAATGTATACCAAATTCCCGTTGTCGAGGTGTAGGTCAGTTTTGATATGGCGTCTTCATAAAATCGTTGTAGAGGAACATAGAATAATATCAAAATGTAACGTGATTAACTACGCGCCTCAGTGTAGCACACGTGCTAGCTAGATGACCCCGGAATGATATTAACTGGAATGTTTACATTAATGATGAAAGAGAAAGTCAACAAACAAACGTGAGCTTCTGTAGACACATACTTTGGATGCCACACATGTACTGTAAACCTATGGTCACTAAGGAAAGGAAGTGTGCATATGAAATGTAAAATAACCAAAGTAGCAAACAACGTACACTTCTCGACATAAAAGTCAAAACATTTAAAAATCTACTTTCATTGAGATCCACAGTAACTTCAATTCTGCATTTTTCCATAAAATTGCATCCTCCAATTTGAGTCCATAACCAACCTCAATAAAATTATCAAGTACCGAAAACGTACAACCATGTCTTCTGAAAACGTGCCAGCACTGGAGGGTGGTGCGTCAGCACCAGAACCAGCACCGCAACGAGCTTCCCAGCCATCTCTTCCCCAGCAAACTGAACCTGAGCCAAGATCTTCGCAATCTCAACCTCAGAAGCAGGGTAGCACGGGCAAGGCCCAACGGGGAACATATAAGAACAACATTCGCCCGTTAAAAAGCTTTAAAGAGATGAACCCAATGCTGGATGCATGGTATTTTGACGAAGTCAATAAAAGATTAAACAAGGATGTAGATCTGTTCCGCAACTACCAAATAAATCCTTACACGAAAAAGACCCGTACGTACTTGCTTTAAAATCGATTCTAATAAAAACTCTAGCTTACTGATTGAAAATTATCTCTTGTTTCTTTCCAAAGTTGACTACGTCACCCCAAAAATAACGGAAAGGAAACGGACGCTTCCAACCGAATGCGACTGTGGCAAGTGTGATATAAAACCGGAAGATCAAAAACTATGCCAAGACCACAAGCTCATACGAGAGAGCATTTACAAAGGTATCAACGTTCCAAAATGCAAGTTTTGCGAGCCGCAGACAGAGCTTATGAGGTAGGTGGTGCAAGCAAGTAAAGTTGCATTTTATTGGTGCTAAAATATGCTAAAACAACTTTCACCTTTTTGTTTATCATCGTTCGCCAGGCTTGGATGGTTCCCTGATTACGTTCCCCCTCCAACGAACAATGCGTGTTTGTATATTAAAACACCTTGGAGCAGCACTCCTTGTTGCTACTTTTATCCTCGCTTGAATGAGCCTAAAGTCAACGAGAACTATGATGAGCGGTTCAGAGCCGTGCATCAAACGGCGGAGTTTATCAAAACGGAAACTCAGTTAAGAAAGTTTGATTCCATCATGAATCCAGAAGGATACAGGGGCCAAGTTAGAACCACGCGCATTTTACCAGGAGCTAAAATGACGAAAAATGTGCCCCAACAACAAGCAACTCAACCTACAAGGATTAGTAATACTGGCGGTGGTGGGGATGCCATAGCACTTGCTGAAAAGGGCAGTGGAGGATCCATGTAGTAACAGTAATACAAGTCTTGCTGCAAAGTCTACCACCAACACTAATGCTGAGTAATGAGCTCTGAATCCCAACAGCGTCAATTGTACAACTTTACACATGAACATGAATGTTATGATGAAATGTTCTCGACTTTTACGTTTCAAGTCTGACAGTAAAACTTTCAAATGCACTTGTTGTATAAAATCCTGTTCATATGCATTCAGCTTCTACCAACCCATATGCGCTCAACATATATGATTTTAATATAAAAAAATCTTCAGGTTTCATTAACGAGGTTAGAAGATAGAAAATTGCATTTTGTAATTCGAAACATGTATTTTTGGATTATCATTCGGCTGCGTCGCAAAAACAGCATATTCAGTATCTTGTTGCCCCATCAAAACATCCAGGATAGTATAGTATGTGCTCGTTCTTGTAAATACCAAAATACATGGGGATTTGCCAACATATCGAATTCATTCGCATGAAATACTACTTCCATTCATCTTCCATGTTCAACTAATAAAACTCATGTAAACTCAATATCAAACATAATATGCTGAAAGCAGGTTCTTGCTTCCATTTTTTTTGGGTTTTCCGAGTTCTTAATCAGAAAGTAAAACGGAATAAATATGTTTATAACCGACTCTGCACATCAGAAAATGGTGTAGGTAAGGTTTTGATGTAGCAGCGTACTCAAAATTTAATTTCACATCCAATATAGCACAATCACATCACTCAACTTTAATGCAACTTGTTTTCGCCTTCCGGCTACATAATGTAGTCAGATTTTTCTGAAAGAGTGAACAACAACATCACAAGTTGGGTGACTGAGCACGCGACGAAGGTAATATCACCGTAAGTGGTTATTTGAGAACGGGATTATTGACGCATTTCACATGTTATTGCCATTACTCTGGGTAAAGAGGATTCAATAAAAGTGCTGACGACGAATAGGAGTGAATAAATATCATTTTGACATCTGCGATGCATCATATAATGGATCCAAAACTTTTTAGTTCACATATTTTACTTTATTTTTCTCTTGTTCAGTCTATAAAAGTTTCTTTACAACAATATTATCGAAGATCATCCATCCTACGACGGTAGGATAAACATTTTAGTTTTCTTAAAACTATGAACTCTATGGTATGTTCAACACAGGTACATATTACATAATAGTACAAACATCACAATCATATAGTATTTATTGGTACATTTCTGAAAACCGTATGACCATTATCAGCCTAGCTTGTATAGGTTTCCGTTTTAAAAGCACCATTGTAGATTATTACTGTAATTGTAACATTTATACTAACAACAAAAATTTAAATTCAATATTAATCTCAACTTTACATTTACAGGGCTTATTTATTAATCCCCAACGAATACTATACCGAGGAAGTTCTCGAAGAGCTAGGAAATGAGGAAAGTTGTGAGATTTGACTAGACTTTTCCGATTGCCCCGAATTGGAGCGTACTTCCCGTAGCTGAACATGGGAGGAAAGAGACTGTGACGGAGGCTCACACGCAAACGAGCGAACGTTGGTGCTACTACTTCTGTTGAAGTGTGGAGGCTCCTTCACCGACTCCAGGATGGCATCACACGGGAGCCTAGTATGCGAATAGATAATATAAATACATTATATGAGTTGTGAGTAACGTGAATAATATTGTGTAATTGCAAAATTAATTGTGTCGGGGGAAAACCCCTTGGGAGAAAATTGGGGGAACCTACCGTGGAATGCACGAAGAAAACCATGGAAGTATCCCTGTCCGTCTAAATTTTCTCTGGTCATGCCATACTTTGGCCACAATCACGAGTATCAGAATTATCTCAACGGTAATTAGAATGTAGAGGTAGATCTCATTCGACTCCTCCGTGTCCATATAGCAGAGGTCTGTGTACTGAAGATCTTTGACTGCCTGGAAAAGCAATAAAATTTTTATTAGAAACTGGGTCAGCGGGTATACATCCATACCAAAAAAAACTTATTTTTTGGCGAGTTTCTATATACAGTAAATTTTAAACAAGCAATCAAGAATGGACGTTTGCGTGAAAGTATATTTGTATGTATTCCGGTTCATGTGCAGGAGTTAAGTTAAGAAACAGATAAAGAAAGGGAAAGCTTACCACGTACGACTCTCCAGATTGGCTCTTCATGTCCTTACAATAGATTTCTTTTAAGTCTTTGATTTGCTTGGAATTCTCCAAAAGTAAAGGCTGGAAAAGAGTTTAGAGAAAGTCAAATCGTTATTTTTTCGTGTTTTTGATCAATTGTAACTTGTCCCAATTTTGAACGTAATGATAACCCTTCCAATTTCAATACGGAAGACGAAGTCTTATTATTGCCCAGATACATATAATAAAAGCCCCTTTCGTTGGTAATGAATGACATCAACTTCAAAGGGGCAAATGCTTCTCTTTCATTGATATTTTTATTGAAAGATTTATTTTCGTACATTTTCCAATAATAGCAAATGCGAAAGGGGTTTTTTGGCATTGGAGTGGGCGGTGGAAAATTGGCTTCAAAATGAGATTTTTATTCACAGATGATCTGTACTTTTGAAAAAGTGACAGTACCTTGATTTCTCTTACAACGTCGCAATCACATTCTAGGAAATTAGCTCCAAGAAACGTAACGCCTTGGCCTCTCATGTTCTTTAGGGTGGAGAGAACGTTACTAGGAATCTGCACAAAACGAAAGAAAAAGTTATTTAATGACACCATGTCGGTTCTATTTACCAATATCTGACTTTCCCAGATGCATCCATACAAAATCGACAATTGGATTTGGTACAATGTGTGGCAAATTTTTTTAATGAGTTTGGCCACGAAGGAATTGAGTAAGAATTTTTTCCACAGAAATGGCTTACCACTGGAAAACGGTTATTTTGTAGACTCAAATAGTTATATCTATCAAGAAATGATGTGCCTGCGAGGCCATCCAGGGTTGTAATTTCATTAGAGTCTGCATCAAGAATGAGTAGGTTTTCGTACATTGGATCTTTCAATGAACTAAGGTCCTTGATGAAATTTCCGGATATATTAAGTTGCCACGTTTGCGGTGGCACCTCCGGCAACTCGGTAAGGTTTTGAAAGGAACAGTCCAACTTGAGCGCGATGGCTACATTCCCATGAGCACTTTGATGACTCAGGTTGTACCCGTTTCCTGCATGTTTGTTTAGGGAGTAGAGGCTGCAGTCGTGACAGATTGTTTTGTCCACGGTTCTACAAGTTTCGACAACATCCTGTGGAAGCAAAGCCAACCGCAAAAAAGTTAGGGATCAAATGTCATTTTCAAACTTTTAACATTTGGTACGCAATACGTACTACGTATACATGAGTAGACAGAAAACTATTTTGATTAGACTTTGCCACTTTCCTATGAATTCTATCCGTACGGAAATTGAACTTGTGAATGAATGGTGAGGAAAGTAACGAAGCCTACAAACTAAGAAAACAATATGTGATAGTTTTTTCGCTTTCCAAATAATGTTGTGCCTCAAAGTCATAACCAAGCGTCAACAAATAGTATGCCAGCTCACAGGGTTTGTATTTCTAATTATTTTTTTCTGATTTTTCTTCCATTTAATGAGTAAGAAAGGTAGTGCGTAGGTGAATGTGTTTTGTCTGCTTGAGAATTCCTAGACGAACATACATAAATACGAAGTTACGTAAATCGTTTGGTTTCTCCTTAAATTCATGATAAATTTTCAGAAAGCCAGCTTCATGCAACTGTCAGCGTTCCTGATTTTATCCCGGAATTCAGCATTCAGAAATTGTCAAAAGACATTATGCACACGTACACTTTATGACCAAACGACTTTCTTTCTTTTTACTTGTTCTTTTGCAACGCAATGCCATGCCATGCATGACCACGAAGTCTGTGACTCATCTTCCGTAAATTTCGTCACGTAGAATTGGATTTATTTTTTATGGATCTAACTCAAAATTCTTGTCGAATCCCTTTATGATTGTTCACGTTCACTGCTATAAAGCTATGATGATCACACGGTGGCATAAAAAACAAGCTGCCATCATGTCATAAGAAACTTACGGCTGAGTAGCAAACCGTAATACAAAGTTGAACGGTCCATTCACCTCCGTCAAATGGAAAAGAAATATTTATTCCCATTTCCATACGACGCTACCCATACACACATTATGTTATGTCATGGCAGACTACATCCTTTAACAAACCAGTTTACCAGAGCAAGTCTTCTAAAAATCACCCACAGTTCGCATGGCCTAATCGTGATTTTTAGAGCAAAAAGATAAAGTAACATTTTCTGAGAACCATGTCCATTTAACCCTTTATACACATTCTTTCACCCGATCTGTTTCGATTTCTTTTCAGTAGAAAACAAAATTAGCTGCGAAAAGAACATTTTCCTTTGGATCTGTCTAACTGGGAATGGCAGACTGGCTCACGCAGTGTACCTTGCTTTTATTAGAAAGCGAATTAAATGTACCACTTCCTGGGACTAGACACATTGCGACCCTATTTATTTTGTCATGTGTCAGCATATTGTCCAAAATGGTAAATAACTGCAAGGCTTTTCGAGGAAAGGATAAAACAAAAACAGACTGACCTTTTTTGCTTTGAGAACTCCCAAAACAGTGTAGTGGAAAACACGAACATCATCAACAACACCACAGGATGTCTCATCCCCATCTTTGAGGATGTTAGGATCCTCGGATTTCATATACCAGTCTGCAAGCTTCTCCCACACAAAGTCACATTTCAGTTGGTTTCCTGCAAAGACGGATCAAGAATTTTTTTTGAGATAATTTAATCATCGTAAAGTTAAAATGAAGCTGTCAACACACAAAGACTTATTACGCTCGGTCTATTACGAAGTTAGTTCATGGGGCCAGATAATTAATATGATTAACTAGGCGCAGCCTTTTTGTCTAGAAGTAAGCCCAACCCAGCTTAACTAATTAGTAGCTCTAAACGGTTATTCCGTTGCTCCTGATTCTGACCTAATTTCGGTATTGCATAGAATTTCCTTGAAATGAAACTGAAATGCGAGTTCTAATGAAATGTTATGACTGGTGGCTACATTAATATCATGAAGGATTACCAATTATTCACCATCCCACGATTATATGGGAAATTGGACCTCTGAAAACTACCCGACAAGTTTTTTCATAAAAAAAAAGTTTAGCAGCGACGCAATATTATTCGTAAATGGAGCAGACAGGGAAAACTTGGTCAGGGACAATGGGACATCAAATTGAATTCTTTTGTACCATCGCATTTCAATTCCAGATCACGTCTCTTGGGTTCATCTACAGATCCCTATTCTCCCCGAGATTGTTTACGCACAAAAACAAGCAAAAAGCCTAATTATGCATGAGTCCCCGACAAAGACGGAAGGAACAACCAAACAACTCCCATGGAAAAACCAAGTGCGTACTTACCAGAGAGGCGCAGGGATTTCAAACCCTGAAGATCAAGAATGACACTGGGTATTTCCGAAATCCTGTTGTGTGAGAGATCAATATCTTGAAGAACACTCTTTTTTAGGCTCCCTATTTGACTCGCTCTGTCAGCCGAGGTTGATGGGTCATCTATATCATCCTCCTCGTTCTCATTCTTCCTTCCATATTTTGTAGTTATGCTCGTAGTGGTAGCAATAGACGCTAAAGAACCCCGCTGATAATAATCTCCTCCCTCATTTCCCTCTTCTTCATAACTATAGCTTTCACTCTTCTCAGAATCACTACTACTATCGCCGTTGGTATTGGTAGCGTAGTTGTTTTGAGGCTCAACATTTGGAGCCAGATGCGTTGTTCTTATCGAAGAGAAAGTCATAGTTTCCTCTTGGTTTTTTAGTGCTCTCCCTTTCTCAGAATAAAATCTGTCTTGGGGAGTGAGATCCTCGTTGTCATTACTCTCATTAGTATTTTCTGCCGCTTCGATGAGCTCTAGTTGCTCACCACTCGTTTTGCTGAGTCTCTTATGAATGATCTCGTCTCCAGCTTTTGTCTCAAAACTCCGACTGGCTCGCATTTGTTTTGAGCTTGTAATTGGGACTACTGAGTCTTCTGGATAATGTGCAGCATTAAACCTACTTGGCATTGATAGTTTTGCGGGTAAGTCGGATTTACTGGCTGCTGTTGTTGATGATGAGGATGAGGATGCTGCTGAAGTGAAAGATGATACACTTTTGGTAGAAAAGTTTGTCTCTCCATTGTCTCCATCATGATGGCCGACATTTTGTTCATAATTATTATCTCCTTTAGTTTCGGATACTAAAAATACGGAGCTGTCAACTTTTCTCAGGATGTTGAAAGAAATATTAAGCGCTTTGAGTCCGGGCGGACAGGTTCCAATTACGTGGGTGACGTTTGAATGCGTCACAGACAAACTTGTGAGGCGGGGGAATCGGTGAAATAAAGTGAGATTCAGTCTGCTGATTGAGCTGTCTTTGACATCTATGGAAATCACTTGAGAGACCTGGTAGTAGTTTTTGAGGAAATAAAGAAAAAGGAGTGTAAGCAAAGTCATAAATCTTGTTAAGTGCATTTGTAACTACTTTAGCTACACTTCCGCAGACTGGATTTATAGAGCAAGTTGTTACATAACAAGAAATACACAAATGAGACAAATAGCTACCAACATGTATGTAGAAAATGTAGATACATAACAATATTACTCTGTAATAAAAACTTTCACATAATGTAAAAACACGCCCAGGCTTAGAGAAAGTCACATAATTTTATAACCGAGCAGCGCTGTTCTGTCGCTCTATTTTTTCTTTGGGCAATTTAACATCCCGTTTCTCATAAGATTAGTTTAGGTGCTAAAAGAACTCGACATTCCCTCTACTTATGGCTCTATATTTAGCTTTCCCTTCCATAGTCTTTTATTTCGTTTAAATAAAACGGAAGGGATTTAAATGGAAAAAGACGACCCTTGACTTTGACTTATTGTGAGCTGTATGTAATGTAGTTAACGAGCTGACACTCCAACTCAAAAAAACGACCTACGGTAAGTTCAATACTGGAACTGCTTATAAAGCCCAAGCATCCGTTCCATAATTATCTATATCCTTAATCCATACTGAAATATGCTGCTTCCACAAAATACTAATGGCAAAACTTTCCTTCTGCTGACAATACAATTCGAAAAATAAGCTCAACTGAAAATACATACATCTAAAAATACTTTCACTTTCCAACTTTTATATGAACATTTTAAAACAAAATTGTCAAATAACCATTCCTTACCAAATTCTCAGGGATTAGGTTGAGGGTGGATGCAAGCTGGCTGGTGCCATTACACAAAATTGAGATTGGTTTTTTGAGAGGCTCAGCATCAAAAAAGAGCGGTGGTCCTTTCCCCTCGTATAAAACCACAGACCAACATCTTCCAGTTTTACTAATGGAGCCATTCTCTCTCCGATCCCCACCACCACCATCATCAAAGTTGTTATTATTGTTATTTTTTGAGAGAAAACTACTACTCCTTTCACCCAAATACCCATCACCATTATGATTACTTATGTTTTCTCTACCAAAAAAAGAATCATTTGTCACTTGGGCTAATGTTTCTAGAGTCTGTTGTTGATCTTGCTGTGACAAACCCTGGGATTCTATGAATGGGATCGGCATCATCATTACAGCTTCATGGTTTCCCTGCAAATGACTCTCTCCAGTTTCTTCCTCAGTTTCAAATTTATTATTGTTCCGAGACAACTCCTCTTGTTCGGAAGAAAAAGCAAATTTTAACTGACTGTTGCTACTTGTATCGGAACCACTGTTATACATGTCATGATCCCAATCACCCCTGCTGTTCCTACTATTACTGCTGATGCTGCCTCCGCTATTTTCATTATTACGAAAAAAGCTGTGACTGTGATTATGACTCTTCCGCTGATAATCAGCATAGCCGAGCCCATTCCCAGCATCATTATATTTTCGCTGTTCTTCGAAAGCGAGTTTTTGCGTGGGGGATATTGGAACACCAACAGAGACTTGGATAATCTCAGAAAGGACTAGGAGAAGGAGTGGGATTGAAGCTGGATACTTGTGCGACCTTTTCATAGCTTTCCTTTTCCTTCCTTGTTCCGACTGAGCAAAGTGTGTATTCTTCTTATGAAGGGAATAATGACAGCTGCGGCACGACAGGGAGAAGAATGTGAAGAAAAATGATATCGATGGGCATAAGTATTTTAACCGGGTCGTTGGGCAGTTATTAGCACAGCTCCAACCATTAGTTCGTCTCGTTTGTCGTTGGGATAAAATTCCAGAGGCTAGCTCCACTTCTCCTGGCAAGAGGATGAAGGGCCGTTTATCTTTGTCTTTCATCACTGTCATCAGGGGCTTACAGCTACATGACGGCTCCTCTACTTTCACTTGCTGAGTTTTTGGAAAGAAACAACATGAACATTGGGTCGGATGAGTCTCTTGGTTGCTTGCCGAGCAACCACCACTGTTGGTCATTTCGCACTGGTGCAGATTGTTTATAATATTATGTCTTGTGGTACTGGAAGATAAGCTTAAACTGCTTCCTTCCGACGTGGACATGGTGTAGCGGAACGTTTTACTGTGAATGCTAAGCTGACAGAAGATAGACGGCACGTGTCATGACATTTATGAACTTTGCTTCACTTACACACTCACAACACTTGTCCAACCCATTAAGTACATTTTGTACGATAAAATTGAATATTGTAAAGTGCTCCACCGACCTAGATTCCAATACTACCAAACAAGAATTGCAGTATATTGTTGGATAAATTCAAAAATGAACCATTTGTCGATTTCGACGAAACGTTTCCGGTTTTATACAATATTTATTAGGGTTTTTATGTTAGGATTGGATTGGTGACTGGCATGGTGTCAGTTGAGGCATGCATGGAGATGGTGACCGGTTGTTTACTTTACTATGTTGTGTAGTTTGCCTAAAAGTCCGAGAGTGTTGTAAAAGCAACATAATGACATTTTCTGATAGCATTTCCTTCTGGGAAAATGGCCGCAATGAGAAAAAGGAAAATTCAACAGCTGCATCGCATCTCTTTCTGTTGTTGAAACCAGACGTCACTTGTCATTGGAAGCAATGGGCGAAGAGACTCAATTTTCCACTCGTCTTTTGTTGGTTCTCGTCCAAATGTTTAGATCAGCAAAGCAATGATGCTTTCTCAGGTTATAGAAGTGAGAAAATCGCTACCAGACGAGTCACCACTGGGCTTTAATCCTGTTGGTACGATGACACAAATGGAATTATATGTAGTGTTCAGTTTGTTTGCTACGAAACTCCTATGGACATCCAAGAAGGGAGTGTGTAACTTCCAAAAAGGCTGTGTAACCAAAAACTGTACTCGAGAGGACCATATTAGCAATGCTGTGGACTCTGTTCTGGAAACAAAAGAATACGTCTAACATTAGAAATTTTATGATGGTAATGATGAGGATAGTATTTCTACAATGTAAAGGAATAAACAAACGTAATTTGAGCAACAAAGAGGATGTAATATGAACTTCAGAGGCAACCAGTGCACCGTTAAAAATGAGCTTGTATAACTTTTTTTCCTTTGATTTCGGTTAGAAAAATGATCTGCAAGTAGACACCCGGGCTTGACCTGAGGTCATTTTATTTTGGAGTGCTAATTTTAGTCTGTAGTACCAAAACTTGTGTACTTCAACTTGTGTCATGTGGGCAGACTTGTTGTAACACTTGTCTGAAACTGTTTAAAATACAACTAACTGAACATGGTTCACGGGTTTTTGTAGGATAAGTTTGTGGTTTTGACTTGACGTCTAACCAAAAGCTGGCTACAAAGTTTTAGGAGGAGAAGAATTCTACGCAGTGTTGTAAAATATTCATACTCTCCTAATGTATGCAATTTTAAGTTCTGGTTTTTACATAACGCTTTAAGTTGAAAAGGGCTTCTTTATAGAGTGGACACCAGCTTCACACTAAACTCTATAAAGTCAGCTTTCTATTCATAGCTTTTAACCAAGTTTTCTGTGAACTTCAAATCGCTAAACGGAACCAGATTTTTAAATGTACTTGTGCCACGCGTACCTTAAAGCTATTTGAATTGATCCTTGGAAATCGGATACACAGATTTTACCGATTCTGTGGTGATTTCGGCTTGTTTTAAGTTGAGTAAAAAAACGGAATCATATTATTATTATGTGATGAAAGGTCCGGATGTATTATTAGTAACATATGCAAAATAACGTGGGCCGTGGGGAAATGTTGGGATGTATATGTAATTTATTTGTGCATTATTTGTATTCGTGATATGGCAATTTACTTCCTTAAACCTTTTATATTGCTTAACTTTTGCTAACCAAAATATCCTCAAAATAATTTTTACATGGTACACTCATACCAGAGGTTTGACGCTGTACGTGTATGTCGGTGATCTAACACA
>JAQGAP010001993.1:0-16946 GCA_034697805.1 Orchesella bifasciata | reverse complement strand
TGTCAGTGTCTAAAAAACGCGATTTAGACCCTTGCCAATTTATTTTGCATGCATGCGTATTTCTTCCACAAATACAAACAAGGTTGAGGAGTTGAAAGCACCAGCTATCCGGAGGAAACTCTCTAAGAAGGCATGCATGACTATCATCAGCCACCACGAAAAGTTTGTTATTTGTATCGCCCAAAGAGCAAACTTTTTCTCGCAGTTTATTTTCTCGCAAACGTCTGCATATTTACAACCTTTGTTCCTTCCATTTTTCATTCAAATTCTGTGGTGGAAAAGAAAATTTCAAAATTTTCGATAAATCAAAGAAAATGGGACAATTTAAATTCTTGCATTGAATGGAGCCTTTGGAGTTTGGTTGGAATAAATTCTTTCAACATCGTATTCACATCACGATACTAACCTATAATAATAATAGCTATAATATAAAGTAGCAACCTAAACCCCGTCTCTAACAATATGATTATAAATATTACCTATATAATAACTGCCTACTCAACTCATACACTTATTTGCTACTCAGGAAATGGAGCGTGATATTCTCGTCCATACGAAAAGAGTTAGTTGAGAGTGCCAGCCTACAATGGGATCCGAAGGAAAAATATACTCACTTCACTTAAACGAAAATTTTATGAGGAGTACTTTTTCAACCAGAAATCTAGCCAGTTTACCAGTCCGACAATCGTCAGCATCAATGATATGGCATGGCAAGCCATTTTCACTCCCCGAACACAGCGGTCCTTTTTCATGATGCTGGCTTTGGCCTCCATGAAAACCATGCTGTGATATTTTGAGCCAACTAAAAGTTACAGCAGATATAACATCTTTTTTTCCAACTGTCATGAAGTGAGCTAGTCACGTTCGAGCGTTTACAAACAAGTTGCGTTTCAAGGATGTGATGTGATGTTATGTCATGTACGTCACATGCGTATTCATCCACAGCATTACTACAGGTTACTCAATCGCTCTCCCTCCCTACTATTCAGAGGGATGCTTGTGTTTGAATCAGCTTTATATCGCTTTATCTGTCTACTCTCCCTTATGTCACCAACTTCTTGGCAATCGGCGGTATAATATTTTTGAGGTGCTCATAAAAACCCATCAATCTATCCAATTTTATGACTTTCTTTCCAATATGATATATTCAGATTTATGCTTCTGTTTGACATGATTTGGTCAGTGGTTCGTAAAGTTTCGGGAAAAAAAAACAACAGCCTCTTCAACATGTGAATCTGGTTATGTAACCAAAAGAACGCCGTGCTTTTAGATTAGGGCGGACATTCGCAAAGATTTGACATGATACATGCACAGATCCTCACTCCATTACCAAACTTTTTTTTACCCATTCTAATGGGAAAAATATTATTTTCATTTTCCCCAGCGCTCCAGATAAAGTTATGATAGTTGAGGATGTAACACAACACAAAACTCCATGTTACAACACGCAACTGGCTCGTCTCATGCCAATACCAGCTGTTAGCGAGAGAAAATATGGCCGTTTCATAGATTGCTAATAGTAGTTCCCATGAAGGATACCGTGACATGGAAATCTATGAAGTGTAGTTGTTCGATGGGCGTTAATCGAAAACCGTAAAAGTACTCTTGGTAGTGGCTCTTGTGTGAGCTACTATATTTTTTTAGGTAACCTCACATATCTCCGGTTTCTCGACAGCGGAAATAAACTATGCACACATTCTGCCATTTTCATGGTCTATCTGTTCCGATGCCCTTTATTTTTCTAGATATTCCGTCCGAGTCAAAGTCTGGAGTTGCGTATATAATGGGGATATTATTCAAACGGATATTTCTAGTCCAGTCTATTTGGAGCATGAATAAATTAATGCTGAACACGTCAAGTGGAGCGTTGAGTGCACCATGCTGATGACCACTGTGATTCATTGAAAGTTGGAGTGCATGGAGTGGAGTGTACTCCCTAATTTAAAAGTTTACCTTTCATGTCAAATAAGTTTTCCGAGGATATGATGATGTGACATGATTTCTGTCTTGTAAAAATCAAGATTAGCTCAACTCAACAACAACCAGAAATACTGAGTTTCCTTGCCCAACCCCTCCCTCCTATCAGAAAGAGTTCCATGTGATGAAGTGGAAAGTGCAGTGCACACCAATTGTCAGGTAACCGTCAATTCTTATTTTTAAGGTAGAATTTAACGAGCACGCATAAAAAATACTCAAGGAGTAGGATAGTAGGAAATGCGTCATCGTCTCACGCACTTTGAGAATAAGGCGAGCCTGATTTTTTTAGTCCACTTGTCTGTCATCACTTGATCCGTTTATTAAATTTATTTTGTCAACAAAAATACACATGAGTGGATGCAGTGTTAAAAAATATGAAATAATGCATAAGATTGAAAAAAAGGAAAAACAAAATGAGTATAAAAAAAGTTTGTAATACCAACCTGTATATTTTGGATGAGTTGTTGACACGCAATCGGTGGGACTTCTTTGCTGATCGACACGACAATATCTTCATATCCCCCATTCTCATTTATCCTCACAAGGGACTCACCCACCGACGAGTGGATGAGGATGAGTGCAAGCGCTACAAAATGATGAAGGTACGTGCTTCTCCTACGAGTTCTTTGCACTCGTTTGATGTGCAAACTTGGTGTGTTTGTACTAGAGTCCTTGCGACACATTTTCCTACTCAAAGGATTCTCCATTTTTAATGCTAGCTAAAAAGTTACACAATATAATTCTCTATAATTAAATCTTTCTAACGAAGAACGAAACCGTTGTCATTTATATTAATGCACAAACTGTTTGAAAAAGTCATATTTTATACACATTTCTAAATTGATCCATATATTGCGTGATGTCTATCAAAAGACTTTCACCGAATGCTCCTAGTTTAAAGTCACTTTCGTTTTCCACTCCTCCAATAGTTGGTTACATGATGTGGCTTGTTCAGCTCCTCTGCTTGTCACACTCGGCTGACTCTGACATGGTGTAGCAAATAACCAACTTGTTTGCTTAGATACTTTGTCTCTTTATTTGAATTAGATCAGCTTGGCAATAATGAACTGTCACACCATCATCATCCTCGAGGAAGATATAGACGTTTGGCTCCTCGCGTCATGAACTTTGTTTTTGTTCCGTAAGTAATTATTGCACAAAGTACAGGCTCTGTCTGTAATGAAGTGAGTGAGTGAAAGAATCAGTTTTATATTCACGACGTCTGTCTAACAAGCAGGTCTCGTCGAACTCCTACTAACACACTGATCTAGGACACTAAAACTTCACTTTACACGCCCTTCATCTAACATTATTCCGAGTCTCTTTGAAATAGCCGTCCACTTCTCTCCACTTGAGTAAAAAGGACACAAGAGAGAAAGAGAGATGACTACTGTTTGACTTGTCACTGAACTTTATGCATGTCTGAGTGAATATGAGAGTTCACTCCGAGACAGATGTTTTGTAGACGGTATTATAACACTGAGAATGTTGTAGTTGTACTCACTACTACTACTTCAGGATAATGGATGAACAAAGCTCTGAACAAATCCCATAGTTCCATTCGTCTCTTTCCTTCCCTTATAATTTCCTAGAGAGAAAGAGAGACAGAAAATTTTCCCTTGTTTCATGTACAACGATATGTCGCTTTTAAAACTCAAAGTTACTTTCACTACGCCTACTGCCAAACTACCACTGTTACAAGGAACAGATCCCCTCGTTCGTTCCGTTCTCTCCAAAGTTTTTTGGAGGATATATGTGTTTAAAATATTGCCGAGGCCAGACCGTTTTATGCTTGGCTCGCTGCTCTTTCCTTGATCAGGTTAATTGTTAAAGTTTCGCAAATAGTTTGTAAAACGGCTTGTCAAATCCTATCCACATCCTATACATTACCACCAGGACGACTGCCACTACTCTACTCTGTATCAACCCTTCTTTTTATCTGGTCTATTACCATTGTACGCTTGTAGTTCTCTTCGAATCGAGGCTGACTCAAGTAATAATACTATATAAGTAAGAAGAAACGATTATAATCTAAAACCTCGCCTCCTTCCGCTCCCTAACTGGCTGTTATATGGCCGAGCTCGTCTATTTTTGTCATTTATTACTGAATTTTGGTAGCACACACGAGATGTGTGTTTGTGTTTGTGCGTTTTTAGCTATAGAATCTATCATTTGATGGGAAAAGCTAAGACTAATATATAAAAAGTTAGTTTTGTTAGTTCGACTTGCCCCATGCAATATACAATGCATAAAACATGGAAGGAAGAGAAAGGCAACAACGGCTTTCTTCTTCTCCCTTTCCTTCCCTACCTTCCTTTCCGTTACGTTTGACCAACTTTTCGTATGAAAAGTGAAAGCTTCTTTCAGTCAGTTTGACTGTACAGGCTTCTAACCTCTTCCTAGTATACACAAAGCAAAATATATGTGTTTGCTGTGTTGCTTTCTGCTTCGTTCCACCGCTTGACAGCTTTCCCTGCTGTTCTCTTGTTTTGTGAAGTATTGCAGTTTGGCTACAAGTTTTTCTAGCTAGTTTAGATGTATATTCTAACAATAAGATTGAGCTTATATGATATTAAAGGGTTCACTTACATCCGAATATAGACCAAAAGTTTGTTAAGAGTGGAGAAGATTGGAGAAAAACATCTACCGGTAGTTCCGTGTTTCTGGTTCTCGAACCTGAATGTGTTTATCCTCCTTTAAGAATGTCTTATGATGATGATGACGATGATACGAAAATGGTTGGATGATGAGGGTTAAGTTGTTCTTGAGCTCTCTGTTTTCTCCACTTGTTCTTTGAATGAAATGTGGCTACTGCTATTCGCTCCCCAATATATTTTCGCCGACTGTCAATATATAACGAATCGTGGTGTGCGGTATGTGAAGTTTTTTCCTTATTTACTAGCCTCCTTGTCTAGTTTTGCTTGGCTGGAGAAAGTTCATAAATTTGATTTCCGTACAAGGAATGTACACAAACACAAATGTTTACGTCCAGCAGTGCTCTCTACAAGCTGAGCCTGTCCACTGGGCCAATATGGTGCCTGTAATCTATAAGATACCAACGAATTATTAGCCAGTACAACTCAAAGGAGTTTGCTTGAACGCCTTTGGCTGATGCAATAGAAAGAAACTGTTATAATTTTCGGGTATCCCCAGATTGGATCAAAGTTTCGTCTACAACTACAAGGTTTCGTACATGAAAATTTATCAATCCGTAGAGGCAGCACCAAGACTCAAAATCGTATGGTTCGTAGTTTGTAATGAAGCAGTGGGAGTATAAAGGGATATGGGTAATAAGTCTTTAAATTCAATCAAGATTTTCCAACTCTTAAAGAAGATAAGGTGCTCAAAGAGTGTATATATATAAGTGCTCTCTAGAATTCAATCAATTTATCCAAACTTTAAACACCACCTTATACTAAAAGAAATGACATAGTAAAATGCATAAGTATTCAGCTTAAAACGTTATTTCCTCAAAGAATTCACCTGCTCTCTCTTTTACAACCCAGCAAGTTTCTTCTTAAACCTTCGGAATTATGGTTGTCTCCATTAACCACTTATTTCTTTTGTGTTTTGCACATTTGTTTCCTTCTTCTTCTTTCCTCTCTCCCTTTTTTCTATTTCTCTTTTCTCCTTCTGTTTCGTTTTGTTATCCCTTTTAAGACCAGGAGTAGCTGACAGTTTGTTATTTTTATAAGGTGGTAAAAGCCTACGCAGCCTCCCACCACTTATGTCTTATTTCTCTCCGGAGTCGCGTAACAAAACTTGATTGCAACAGAAAAGAGTGGGCATGGGAGAAAGCAAAAGTGAGTAAAAAAAAGAGCTTTCTCTACTTTCGCTGACAACCAGCTTCGAGTCTCCCTGTAATGATGTATATTGGACCAAGTAGGGTTGCATGTACGAAGTAAAAATGGAAAAAACGAAAAGTGTTAAACGAAGTAGAGACAGAATTCGTGGTAGATGGTGATGTAACACGGAGAAGCATTCACACAGTCAGTAATACTATTCACTGGCCAGAAAGGAGTCGTAAATCGTTGCGTTTCCTTCGCGAGTGGTTTGGTTCCATGCTAGCTACTTGGTTTGGCCACTATCAGTATCAGGATTTTTGCGAGTTGTGAAAATGTATGTGGGATTGCGATTACTATATTATATGTTCATTATGCCTATGGCATTTAGAATGCTTCATACATGGAGTACGTACGTACGTACGTAGATACACACATGATATTATTTCCATGCCCTTACACCATCATCACATTAGTTATCTCATGCCCTTCTTCTTGGTTCCTTGGATTCGTCGTCTCACTCAACAAGAAGAATCAAATAAGGAGGCTAACCAACCAGCCAAGTAGTGAGCCACCAGCGCAGAAATTGTAAGTGCATTTATATTACGAACGACCAGCGAAACGAGGAGCAAAGTAAGTGTGAAGAAGGAAACCGTAAGAGAAGCTAATTTAATTCACTTCATGCACTTTAAGCTTTCTCTCAGTAGTCAGTCGACCAGTCTCCTTTTCCTCGTTTTTGTGTGCAATAATATTTGATATTGCCCTCGTTTTTCGCACAAAGTTCATATATAATGCTTGCCAGAGTTCCCTTAAGTGACGTATCCCTATTTTATATATAAGGTTAGAGAATACGTGATCTTTTCTTTGTGGTGACTCCACCATTCAACTGTTTCTGGTTTCATTCACTGCCTCTCCATCTTTATACCATCACCATCTTTATATGGATGACATATGCGCTCATGCATCTACTTAAAAAAGTGTCGGTGGGTCGGCTACATTTTAAGGGTTGAATTGCTCCCGGAGAAAGATGAAAAAGACCACCGTAAGTTTCGTTCTTTCCCAGAACCCAACTTGTGTAGCGAATTACTAGGCTAAAGTATAAATGCTATGCACTTTACAAGACAAAAGCAAGTAATTTCAAAGTGGGTGCATCTATTATGACAATTATTCTCTTTCCATTTGAACAACAGACAGAAGTTCACTAGACTCTGCTTATGCTCCGCTTATTTTTACTTTTCTCCGAATAACTCGCGCTATGCTAGCGTACTCCTCGTTTCTCTTCTCATTTGGCACCTTATTAATCACTTGTCCTCTCTTTTGTTCTCTAAGAAAACTTAGACCTGCCACTACTCCAGATCTCCTGGGGCAAAAAGCTTACTACCAGTTTACATCGCAAGTGGAATTACACCACCAACTTTGGTCTGGCTAGTATTTATGTTACTATTGTTGGACTTTCTTTCTCCGGTGCTACGTATTATTGTGCTCTGTTTTAACAGTCGAGACGAGTCTATTGCAGGCTCTCAAATCTCTTGGTTTCAAGTGGGTTTGGTGCACTTTTCTGAGTGTAGCCAACATAATGAATTGTTCAGCTGTTCCTTTGAGTGGGACTTTCTCAAAAATAAACTATATATACTTAGTATTGTAGACGAAATAAGGTTGATATTATTTATAAAACTTGGTTTGCTACACTTTTGCATGCTCATGTAAATTTCCACATTTATTATGAGAGAGAAAGAAGAAAATATTCTTTTCAAATTCAATTATAATAATACCTTATATATTTTATATATCCAACACTGTTGTTGAGTTGTTCAGAGAACGGAATCACTTCTTCTCTTCCTTATGAGACTGTTCAGTTTTGTAGATTTAGTTATTTTGCGCTAGGCCATGCCAAAGGAAAGGCAAAGCATTAAGAGATGATATAGTGAGACTTCTATTGCTTTTGATACACAAGATCTGTCTTTTATCTTATGCAACAAACTTTACTCAAATTACGACATACACAAAATACTGCAATAATGCTCAGGAGCAGTCGTGGAGGTTGTTGAATATCATCATACGCACACACAAAAGACAAAAAGCCGTCGCTTTTCCTGGCTCCGGTTCACCGACCACCAAAAACTCTTGAGTTGACTCCGACAAACTGAATGAATCAACTCAAACTGAATGGAAGAGCGAGAGTAACCAACAAGAAACACGGAGAACAAATAATGATAACAATGCTCCTCACAATACTCCACACACGCCACACCGTTTGCAGAAGATAATAATTTTGCGGAGGGAATGGTGACAGGAGAGAAAGAACTCAATGAAGAAGTTATTGTTTTCTTATTATTATTTCATTATATAGTTTCATCCATACACGGAAGGGTTTGTTTACACATACAATTATTAATAGGAACTCACGACGACTCTTCTTCATCCACCAACTTTATTTATCTAAACATTGCAACTTTTCTGGGGGAAGATGTCTCTTTCTTCGTTCCCTTTCCGTCCTTTTGTCACAAAGTAGGATTATTACGGAGAACTCTCCGCTTTCATTTCATCAATAGGGTGCTCTTCTTCGTAATAACTTTTTTGAAACAATAAATCCATAAGTTGAACCAACTTAAGAGGACTTTTCGGATGATGATGATCTTGAGAGAGGAAATAAGTGGAATTATAACTGTTATATAATGTTTAAGATCCACTTCTTCTCTCTTGAGTTTTTTAGCCCAAGTTTGCTGGGAGCTCCTACTTTCAAAAGTCAATTTGATGTTGAGAATACTCAAGAAAAGGAACGGATACTGTTAAACTAACTATTAAACTTTTATTTACGATGTTTCCTTCACCTCGTCTATTATCGTACACCTTTTTAGAACAATACAAAGCCAAAATACGGATTTATCTTTTGACAATTTTTTTCTTAGCTTCTTCTCCTGCGTGTGTTTCCTTTCTTGTGTTCTTGACAGAAGCTTTTTTTTATATCCCTTTGATAGAATTTATTTTCATCAATCCGTGTAGTAACTAATTAGTTTCATCTCAAGTATGCACGAACTAGTCACTTTATCATCAAAGGGAACATTCATCTAACGTTATTTCATAGGAGCGCTGTGTTGTGGCACATTAACCGTTTTTTTCTTCCTAAACTCGGTATTTTGATGCTTGTCTTTGATGAGTGTAAAAAAAGCACGATATAATATATTCCTTTTATTCCGTCACAACGTCAATGCATGTGTGCTGCTCCGTGTTTCTTTGGACAGACGTTAATGAGACATGTATTAATGAGAGTTTAATTAGCCTCAGGTCCAATCACGACGAGTAATGTATGTATAAAGGAACAACTCGGGGATTAGACGCAAATGGGAATACGTAAGCTTCACGTAGAACAATGCGGGGCGAAGATGGACCATGCAGTAAATAAGACGGAGCACAATGGTCAAAACAATAATCACAAAATGGATAGAAAGTGGCTGATGATGATGATTAGCTTGATGGATAAATATGCTTACGGAAGTTAGTACACATGTGGATAATATTTGGTTGAGGTTGCGTATTTCTATTCCTTATCCCATTCAATTAAATGAATACAGATTCCAATTTTAAAGTGATAATAACAACACGTTCATGTTCTTTATGTTGATGTGATGACAGTTTTTGAGCGAAGAAAAAATAACGCTCAGCCGACCCAATGACGAGTGGTGATGATTGTGTTTGTTACCGGCACAATATAATCCTTTCGCTCAGCAGCGCAGTGCGTTTTGAGTTTGTTGTGCTGAAACCCCTTTGTTTTCGATTTAAACTGTGAGTTTGATCAAATCACAAATGCAAAACTTGAGGCGAGAAAGTTAACAAAAACTGTTATTTTGCTGATTTTCTTCAGACAATGAAAATGAACATGTATCGATATGATAATGATGACGATTTTGATCCTTCGATAACAATGGTTTGATATCCTGAAGGTAAACTGTTTGCACGACTTTGATATATTCACTACAAACCGACTCCCTGAAATAGATTAGTGGTAATAATGGTAGCACTCTTTTGTATAGAATATTATATTATGCAGATAATAATTTTTTTTCGTAAAAATCACTTTCAAAAAACAGTGATTTATGCAATGATCTAAAGAGAGAGTGTATCGTATCCCCCAAAACAATTCAATTCTAAACTTGCAAAGCTTGTTGAATCAACAGCGCAAACACACGTTGCTGTTCCAAGCTACGAACTGACATAGACCTCCTCTCACGACCAAAGCAGAACGTGCACTGTTGAGTAGAATGCTGTTGACTAGCTGAAGAACTCACTTCACTTCAGGTTAAGCTCCCCTTCGTCTCCTCTACTTCTTGCCAAAGCATACAAAGCTGCTGTATTCGTATATCCTTTACTAAAAGCTTATTGCATAACAAAACAGGAAAAAACTATGCACATCATGAGCCACCCTCACCATACCATCATCTGAGTCCGTACAGGTAATAACGTACGTTCTCAGCTCTCTCACAGAGAGACAAGGCTTCAGGTATTCTGATCTCCAAGACGAATTCACTTTGCCCATGTAAATCCCTAAGTGGTTGCAGTGTGCGTAGATATTTTTTACCTGCTGCATCCTGACACTTTACAGTTCATTGCATTTCTATCCATACACAAAATAAATTTTCAAGCCTGCTTCCCACTCCCGTGGCTTTATGTTTCTGTCCTTTGCACAGAATTGGAAACGGAATGACTAAGTTTTCCAAGAACCATGATGACTGACCGGTGGTCTTGTGAGTATTGGGGATGTATGCCTGTAAACTTCTTCAATCCACAAACAACTTGTACCAGCTTAATGGTATGGGAATACTTTGCTTGCCACGGAGAGTATATCAAGTTCCCCCATAAACATCCGCCATACCAATGCAATGCAATATCCATTCTACCAACTTAAGATTATCATGCGTAAGCTTCTCATGTTTGTCCGTTTTCCGTTGACTGTTTCAACTTTACGGGAGAAGAGGAAGGTGAGATGAGAAATGCAATATAATATGCAGTCCATGGCGTGTAAGATTTTAAGAATTACCTTGCAATTTGATAGAGTTCCTATAATTTTCCATATACAGTAGGGTACAATGTGGTGGCATTTGTTGATGGTGTGTGTTGGTATTTCTACGATGCAGTTATTTTTTGGTGTTTTCATATCCCGTGTGTATGTGCATACAGATGAATACATTACGCATATCATTATTACTCCTTCGAAGTTTTGACTTTGGTCGACTGTCGACTACTGACCAAAAACTTTTCTATACTTGGATAATTCATTATTCATAAGATGAAAATATATATTTTTCAAGTGTGCTATATGCGTACAGTCACAACAACACATCCATTCATGCATTAAGGCATAATATGTATGCATGCATGCGCTTTACGTGTGAGATTCATTCCAAGACGAGAGCTTATACTGTTTTTCATCTCTTCTTCTCTCTCTCGTTGTGGTAATGACTAGTAATGGGTTTAAGTTTGAAGAAATTATTAGAGACCCACGATGATGGTGATGATTATGATCGCCTTTTTCTCCCTTTCTTTCTATTCACCATAATAACTTGGGACGAAAATCTGGCAATCCTTTACATGAACTTAGAGAGTGCCAAAAGCTATCATTTTTGTGCATGCATGCATAATAATCATCATCAAGCCCTTTGGTAATACTGTAATATGATGATTACTGTTTGGTGTATACAATGTGTGTTTGTGCAATATGGATGAAGACTTTTCGTTAAAGCACACCTGTTATTAGGTCGCTTTAATTTTACCAGTCCTTTTATTTGTTGTCAATTTAAGGTGGCTATTAAGTTTGAGAACCTCTTTCTTAGCGAAGAAATATGGATTGTTTATGACACACTCAAAAAAGTTTAGATCCGAGAGGCTTACTTTTGTAAACTTCTACTTATGACTTTGCAACAAATTAGTTTGTCAAGGATAACTGCCGTGGTTTGTGAACAAATGCAAGTGACATCAAGTCAACAACACGTGGTCTCTTGATTGATTGCTTCCAATAAAAATATTTCCTAACATAAATTAATATTTCATGCTTGATAAGACTTTCCTAATTAGTACGGTAGCTGGTTGAGTCGTCACAAACATAATAATTCGATTACGTAAAGTGGGATTCTTTTTAAGAAGGATAAAGAGAGATATATGCTAACACAAATATTCTATGCAGTAGTGTTCACCGATTTAAAGTAGATTTCCTGCAGATAAAAAGGATGCGCTATAAGAAAGTGAATTGTCACAAGATAATTCAACTGCTTGGCTCAACCAGCCCCAGAAAAAAAATTCATCTTCTCGTAAGTGGAAAAGGAGAGGAGCACATTCATCACTCAAAATTAAAAGTGGATGCATTCACTGCAGCGCTATAATGTGCATACAAGTGGATTTTATTACGGAAAAGTCGTTCATACATTATACATACCTACGTAAAGTGTATGTACGCGTAGACATATGCATTCTTTCTGGGACTCCGCTCACTGAGCTGAAAGTAAAATGCATTAAAAGAAATGCAAACTTGGGAACATCAAGAAAAAAAGACAAAACTGAACAAGACGCAAATAAAAAGCTGCGCTAAAAGAAAAGAAAGGGAAGAAGGAGGCTGGTGAATTCAGAAGAGACATATGGAAGCCAACGGAAAGATTCATCTTCTAGAAATGCATTGGGTGGGACTGCCACTTGAATATATTTTTTCTTCATGATGATATGTGGAACCGAGCTGTGCTGCAGGAGCAGTAGCTCCTCTGCTCTCTGTCTCTGGAGTTGAGTAAGCATAATATTTTTTCAAACAGTGTTGACAAAAATAAATGCAGTCCATACAAGACAATCTTCTTCCGCACTGTCGATGACAAGGTATTTGAATGGATTCAATTTGTCTCCATAAAAAGTTGCCGAAAACATGTGAAGCTCACATAAGAAACCTTCATTTCATATATAGCTTGCAGCCCAGACGAAGACGACGAAGAAAAAGAGAGCATCATCGTCACTGGGAAAACAGAGATGTTATATGGTAAACAATACTCTACAAGTATAAGTAGGAGTAAGTGAGTAGTGGGATACGCTATTCTTTTGCGTGTGTGATGTGATGCGACGGAGAGAAAAGGGGTAGACAAGGAAAAGTTGAAAGTATTATGGTTGTCTATACTCACTTCATGTTCCCTTTTTCTTTCACTTTTTTATTTGGTTTACATGGGAAGCCTTTTAAATTCCATTGACATGTATGTACAGGGGAATGCAACTATTTTCCTTTGAGGACTTGAATTACATTAAGATGGTATTGCATATACTACTAGAGATGGCTTGCTTGCTGCTACAATATCCTCCTGAACCGTCGTAAAAACCGTTCTCAATGACGATGAAAGAAGGTCACATTTTTTAGGTTGGGGGATAGAATGAATGGTATAGGACATTGCGAAAGAAAACTGACAAAGGGTATAAGTTAGACGAAGATGAAATGCCGGGTTCTCTTTGAAGACGTTTCTCACACATACACACATGTTTGGAGCTCCTCAAAGAATTGCGTATCCGCTCGATTCAGATTCACTTGGAACCCCGGTTTTGCCAAATATAGTTGGTTGGGACAAGATTTTACAATGTTGAGAAATATATGCATGTGTGAGGGAGAGAAGAAAAAGTGAAAAGTCGATGGAATAGTCATGACATGAGCTGTAAAAGCTCAACTTTCTAAAGAAGCATTACAATACCATTGGTTTGTATCGGCCCTTTGCCCTAGTTTCCAGTGTTGGACCAAATAAAGATGCAAGATTGCGATTCAGTTTATTTACTTTCAGACGAAATATGTCTGGAGCTAAAATGTACTGCGAGAAAATGGACAAATGGGAAAATATATTGGCTTGGTACTCGAGTTTTTTTGAAATGACCTCACATTTACGAGCATTCGTAATTGCATCAAATACCTTTCACAAAAATTCCTTTGGAGCCATCTCACTCTTCCGTTTTACTTTGATGGAGAAAACACATGGACTTACTTTGTGAACTTTGGGAATTTCTGATCGTTGTGAGGTTCTTCGTAGTTTGTTAATTATTTCACGCAAAATTAATTATTTTTTTATACCCAGACATCTGTTTATGTGTGTATCGACCCTTGAATAATATATATTTTTTAAATTACCAGTTTGGCACGTACACACCATCAGCAAGTTTCATTTTCAGCTAAAGCTGTCATTCACCTTCTCACCGTTTTAATACACGCCAGCTGTAAACAAGGCCAACACTCGAGCCTATTTTTGGCAGTTTGTGCCACTACATCCCTTCAAAATAGTGCCTGACAATCTCATTCAGCCAGCAAAGTATGCCAACAATTTACTGACTTTCTCCGAATGAAATCATAATCGCGACTCCGAATCAACTGAGAGACACTTTCTCCATAAAAATTTGATATGTGCAAATAGTGCCAAGGAAAAAAAAACGCCAAAAAAATCACAGAGTCAGCAACACCAAAGATTTTTGTCAAGTAAGTTAGGGTTATCGTTCACGTACCAAGCAACAGCTATGTTGGCGTTACTCAATATACATGTTTCTCTATATATATAAGAGCACCTCATATCCAATCAGCTATTTGAGAGCCGCTTTTCTCCCAAGTATATGGAGAAGGAGTGTTAAAACACGGAAAATACTCTTGTACGTGTATACACAAGAAAAACGGAGAAAGACGGTAAGTGACTATGTCCTCATAACTTTATGGGCTATTACACAAGTCTTGAGCATTTTACCTTCCACTCTATTCCATCACATTTCACACGCATGCATGCTCCCATTTTAAGCAAAGGATTTTGACTTCCCATATATTTCCTATGAAATGATGATGTACATCAAAAAGCTATCACATGTTATGTAAAAAGGCACAAAAAAGAGTAAACTCTTTACGTACTTACTTTTTGCGTTTATAACTTATGGAAAGGAGTTTTCCTTTTTTGAAGCTCTTTTAGCTATCCCAAGCACATCAGGATTGTTACCCGGCTTTTCTTTTTTCACTGCTCTTCGATCTTCAAATTTTCTTGAAGGGGATATGAAGTGGAATCAGATCTCAAGTTGTGATAAAAGCGTCATATGTCTGTCTAACCATTATATGTCTATACATTTCGACATCCGAGCTCTAGCTCCAAACTCCCCTCTGAGATTTCATTGCTAATTTTTTTTTTCGTTAGAAAAAAAAATCATCTCAGGTTTATTTTATCCCCGCAGTCCAATGTTTGCAAACGAGTACCTTAGAGCCAAGTCGGGTGGGCCTATCCATTTGCATTGATTATTGGGATGGATTAGAGTTTTATTGGAATTGTCTGCTGTTGTGTCTCAGCTTTCCTGCTGAAGGAAGTGGATTTTTGCAATTTCTTCTCCAATCATCTCAGATATGATAATGTTCAAAGTCAGGTAAATTTACTCTGGCTGCATCGCATCCCATACTTTTTGTTTGACGTTGCTTTTGCAGCCTCACAATCGGACCGTGCATTACTGGAGGCCAAACATGCTGTTCCCCTGAAACTGGAGAATAAACAAATCTAAATCTAAACTACAACGCATTACTTGTAAACTGCTGATCCGACCACCTCTTTCTTCTCTCTAGTTTATGGGCCGACAAAGATAGATAAAGGGGAGATGCGGAAAGGTACACTACATAACATATAAAATGTTTTCACTCTGATATTATAAAAAAATATCTAGAATTCAACTCAAATATGCCGGAGGAAACCCACTTTTACTTACGTTACATCTTTTCTTTCTAGCCATCGGCTTCAATCCAATAATTCATACATGAAGTTTGCACTTTATGTTTAGTCATCACTTTCATAAGAAGTAACGATAAAATTGCTTCCCATTCTGTCCACAACTTATTATACTATGCTGCATCCCCATATTGGCAACAAAGTGGTTCCATACTTGCACCAAGTACCAAAACCAACCACCAAAGTGAATGATTCCAGTTTATCTTAGGGATCTTGTGTGGTTGAAGCATGTCAATAATTCAATATTTGTTTCACCAGTCATCTCCCCTATGAATACGTAAAAAGCAGGAGGGTATATATTGGCTAACGAACAAGCTTATGTGGATAATGCATGCATTATCTTCAAAATCCCTTCGGGGTGTTACGTAAATTTGATAAGGAATAATACAAACCCAGCTCGCTCGCAAAATAAAAGTACATTTGCAGGCTTGGCAAAATTTATAAATTTATACCAGCATTAAATGACAAAGGGGAAAGAAAAACGGTTTGAAACAAAACTGATAAAAATGCTAATGCAAAATCCGATGTGAAATCTAAACCCCTTGCTTTTGAACCCACTTCATACATCATTATCGAACCTCGACAAAAACATATTTTGTTGGGTCCTCTCGTCCAAAGACACTTGCCCGTGAAGTTTACTCCACATTTGTTTCTGAAGAAAAGCATGGGAATGTTGCCTGACCTCGATTCAACTTCATCTAGAATTCGTGCATAATATTATACCGTGCAAAAATAAGGTGACAGCTCTTTACTGATATATATGGCATGCCCAGTTTGGATCGTTAACGAACAACGGCACCTAAAACAAAGAGTCATACAAACGGATTGAATCGAATAAAGGTGAAACTAGAGTTGCAGAAATAATTATATAGAATGCATTGGCAGGATGATACGATGGTTTCGTATTATACGCACTGTTTGAGATTTCGGACTCATGATGACGACGACCATGATGGTGTAAATTTTCAGGGAGGAGGTGGAATGGAGTTTAAAAATAGGTGGCTTTCTTATAAGGACATCTATTTGGATTCATACGTCAATCAAGACCAGAAAACTTTGATGGTAATGGTCGGTGTTGGTTTGGCACGCTGTATAACTCTGAGTGAGTGAGTTGAGGCTATGCTTGTACAGCGCACAGTCCCCATTATGCTATTTGTTGGATCAGAGGTGTAATGAAAACAAAAAGGGAATGCAGTATAAAACACATGATGATTCTCAAAGTGCAAATAAGCCTGCGGTCTCTTATAAAGTTTCGATTATCCCATCAAAACTGTTGAGTTGATGATTTTAATGATGATGATGATGTGAAGAATAATGAATATGAATGACATTTATAGAACTCCATAATCCTTCTATATGAACTGAGTCACTCACTTCATTCTTCCAACTGTTTTATACGTTTTCATAACGTAGCACATCTTTTGCGTAATATCATCATCAT
>JAQGAP010001992.1:0-16949 GCA_034697805.1 Orchesella bifasciata | reverse complement strand
AAAAAGTGCCTAAAATTGAAGGCCCTGCCGCATAAACATAAACCTACTTCAAAATCACAACGTTTTTAAGTTTTTTCAATAGTTGCATCGCAATCCTCACAATATTTTGGATCAGAAACAGTTCTCAGAAGTCCAAGTCTGAAGTTTAGCAAACACATTTCTATTTAGACCTGTGGCAGAAATTAGGCCAATATATGACTATGTGCAGTAATTTAAGTCGAACAGGATAAAGCATGGTATTTGTTCGATTCCAAATCCCAAATAGATCAACATTATCTATATGGCACAAAGGGTTTCGTCCACCGACTCGGATTTTAATCTATAACGTCACGTCAAAGTAGATAAATGCACAAAATAAATCTTCCAACCAATCTTATTTTAATGTTTAGAATAGCGTAACATAAAAAGTCATAAAATAGAAACTATGTATATGTAATTAAATGTGTGTATTAACCATTACCTGTAATAAAACTTTGAATTTTATTGGTAAACACCAAAACGAGATTGCTTAGAATTCTGAAAAACATCGACTTAATGAATTCATTCGCAAACTGCATAACTTTTTACAACGTAGAAATGTGGTGCATAGAGCGTGGAGAAATTGCACAAAGGATATTGATTTTTAGGTACCTAAATGCCCGATGAAAGCCGAAGTGGATGTTGTTTGGAGAAAGTAAACTGTATAAATGCGTAGTTGACAAAGCACAACAGAAAACATTAGTGTGGTATTTTATTAGGATTTATTCTGACTCCTTATCAATTTCAACCTACTTAACTGCCATTTACATGGCGAGTGAGCATAAATCAGATTTCAAAAAGAAAATGGGACTGCTGGAAGCCATACATGAATCGAAACCATATGTCGTTGTAGCAATCTCTATCTGGCTGCAACTGGTAATAATACCTAAGCACGCTTCAATAAACAGAAAGTTTTTATTATTAAAATTGCGTAGTAAACTTTGAGTTTTATGTCAAAGGCTTGTGGAATTGAGGTGACGACTTGGACAGCACTTTTCCAGTACCCGAAATTCGATTTTTGGGGGCTGACTTACCTAACCTTTGGACTTTATGTCACATTTGCGATAGTGATGTTTTTTTTGACGCTGTGGCAATTATATGCTCGTTTGCATCTAACGAAGAAGGTAATATTATTTTGTAATTCTTTGTAATTAGCCAGTTAGTTTATATAAAGTGTCACGTAATTGTTTTTATTACTTATTTTATCAGATCAAATCATCTACCTTGAATTGGCTCTGGGTTATTTGTACCACTGTGACAGCCGCGGTTCTCAGGTTACTGCATCATCAACACAAAGATTTGAGTAATGGGTCAGAGGAAGCAGGCATAGGTTGCAAGATTTTCATAGCGATTTTGCTCCTATTTCCTTTTGCTTACGTGATGGCTACCACATACAACCCCAACTCCTCTTATCTTGAACAGATTCCATTCTTGATGTTTGTAATTTCTTCAGAGATAGTAAAGATACTTTCAAAAAAATATTTCCAAGCTAAAAATTACCCCAGATACATTTTTATTTACTAAAGACCTGCCTGGATTTATGTAGGGCGCAGAATTTGCAGTTTTCAAGCTTGCAGCAGATGTTCTAACCGAGGGACGCATTCCACCCGGGCTCATTTTTGCTTACCTGATATTTGCAACCGAGCTGGTAATTGTGGTACTCCTACTTTGGTCGGTTGGACGGTCACTATATTCCAAGCAACCATCAAATTCTTCGGAAAGCTGCCCGTCAAATGAGGTACAATTTATAAACCACTGCCTTTGTCCTGATACCCCTAAGTCAACTGTTGTCTAATAATAATTTTTGTCCTTTTTCAGATCATCATAAAAACATTGTTATTGACTGGCAGACTTTTTAGTGTGCTGAGTGGACTCTTTTTTATGGCCATTTATGGTGGATCCGAGATTCCTGTTAAAGATACGGCTATTTTTCTGCTTGGAATATACATTTACTCCTGCTACTTGCTACTTTGTTTGGGATTCATTGGTAAGGACACTGCGGATGCGGTTCCATCTGTGGACAACGGTCGCTCCAGCAAACAAACTGGGCAGAAAGTTAACCCTGTTTAATATGTACTCTGAAAAAGTGGATTATTATTATGAATAATTCGGAGTCTATGATCTCGGCAACTTATCATCATCATCATCCTTAATGTAAAAAATATGGTTACATCAAATTTATGGTATGAGTTACTCAATCGACTGTAATAGAAAAAAATTGGCTCTATTAGAGCATTAAGTGCGGAATGCCGTCTGTTTCGGATCCGTGATTTTAGCTGCGTGAACTGTAATGTTTTTTACTTAGAAACAACCATTTACAATAAGGTTCTCATTTTGCCCCTACTGCTTTTATTGGAAAAATACAATATCGTTACTTTTTTTAATGTGAACATTAGTTTAATTGTTAATTTAAATTTAAGCTAACTGAGCCCACTTAAAAACTCAGCATCAGTAATTTTCAAGGAAGAATTCAGTGTTCCTTTTACATTTTGCAATTTGCTAAAAATTACTTTGAATAAGCGAAAGTTGAGAAGGAAAAATAATTCATGTAGTTGGTAACCTAAATGAATAAAGGAAAACGAAATGACTTATTAAACAACTTGTAAAACAATACGTTCACAGGATAACGGAAAAGTGTTTGTATTTTTGTCAGCTTTGACTTATTATAAAGGAACTGGGAAAACATTTTTTTACCACTTACATCAACATTAACCAAACATGAATAGAGAATTTTGTACATTTTCGCAATGATCTGCTGACCTAATTGGTTGACCAAACCAGTACGCCAGTTACCAAGCTGAGGAACTAGTTGGTTGCTGCTTGCATATTAAAAATACATTGTCCTTGAGATCCACATTACTTCTCCAAAACGGGAAAGTAGTGCAAATATTACACTATCACAGTTCATTTCGCAATACATATTAAGCCAACGAAAATCAGTACCTAACGAACTAATGTGAAAATTATTATGAAAATAACAACAAAATTTGTCGGGTGGCAACAAACGACACAGTTTTGTTTTCCAAGTTCATCAGTATAAATAGGAAGGTTGTGTCATTTTATTCGCATTCACAATCCACTTGTGTTAAAATCTACAAGTGAACAGTAAAAATTAATTCTAAAATATTCAAAAATGAATACCACCCGCGGAAAAGTTTACGTAGTCGAAAAAACCATCAATAAAGATGGAAAAGAAGTCGTTGTCCAAAGCTACTGGAATCCGTCTCGTTCTCCCCCACAAGTGGTACTCCCCAGACGGGAGCCTGCCTCTGCTATGATAGCTGCGGTGTGTCCTGGCTTCAAAATATCTGAATGCAATGCGATTCAGCTACACATGGACCCAATGTACTTCATGGACGAATATTTGGATAGTGGACCTACATCATCATGCCTCCCCCATAAAAAAGCCCTCGCTTATTGGTCAGTAATGTTGGAGTTGGTGGAAGGAAAGCGGTCTCCAGAAGAAGTAAAAAAGTGGCTGGAATCACAAGACGTTCGTTTATTGTACTTAAAATATGTGAATGTGTGCGAAGAGTTCCGAAATCTTTACAAAAACAAGGGAGCTGAGCATCTTATTCGCTCTTTTAAAGAGTATCATGTTGGTGGCGTTTTGGAGCATTCTCGGGAATGGAAACAGAAACAAGAGGACCCCAATTCAATTCTCTTTGCAGAAATCGGAAGTGACCTTCGGTTGCTAAGGTAAGGATGTGAGTGGGTCCTTGAAATGGTTTTATATGATAGGGGGACACAACTCCCTGAAATTATTACGGAGTCTTTTCTCTGAAAAACCATTTATAAAGCTTGGAAAAGATACTGCTGTTTGGTTAATGATGTGGCGTCTTTAGAAAAGGAGATGGGACAAGGTGAAACTATGAATTTATATTTCTCATGTGCATGGGGGGGGGGGCTGTCATTGGAACAAGCGCAGGAAAAAGTGTTCAGGAGATTAACAAGCTGATCGATGAACTTTTTGGAGAGTTTGAGGAAGCAAAGACATTCGTGGATGTTATATACGGTATTGTTTATGGGAACAACATGTGGTATGGGATGGTTGGAAGATATTACTCAAAGATACAATATGATTGTGTAGTTTCATTGCAATAACAAGGCTGGGAAACTGTAATCATGTAATATGTAGTGAATCTTTTATGTTATTGGCAATAACTAAAACTGTAATTAAATTAAACTTTATTTCCTTCAATTCGCGTCATACAAAACAGAGTCAGACCAATTTAGCACTTTAGTTTGCAAGAAATATGCAGAAACGCATTTTCATTCCTTTGTGTATAATATTGTGTACGTTGAGTATTGGGTCTTGGGAAAGCAGTCGGGGAAAGTTGGATTCAGGTACCTAAGTATCCGATGACAGCCGAGACTGACAGTTGACACAGGCATGTTTAATGATTTAGCTAGAAACGTGTCTGTTGCTGACGGAACACAATTCAACACCTTCCATTTTCTTTCAAATCATTATGAAGACGATTTTTACAAATCCTGCAGAACTACATGGGCTTGAGCCAAATTAGAAGAATAAAAACAGCAAGATGTCAACCGAACCACAAACTCAAAAATGAGACCATTCTCAACAACGCAGGAATCAGGGTCGTATATCGTTGTAGCTTTCACGATTTGGATAGAGCTTGTGAGTAGATAATAATTTTCCCTTCAAAATCATAATGTACCTTATTAAGCTAAAAACTTCCGTATTTTTATTAAAGGTTTGTGGATTCGAGGCTACAACTTGGACAGCATACTATAACAACCCCAAAAATAATGCTTTGGTATACCTACTTTTTGGGGTTTATGTATCATTTACTTTCACCCTAATTTACTTAACTGGACGAGAACTCTGCACTCGTTTAAAACGAACTGCGGTGAGTTTTAAGCTAGCTGATGATATTGCCAATTAAAACCATTCAAATTTAATATAATTTTTAATCCAAGATTTCTCATAATATTTTAGACGAAATCATCCACTTTGAACTGGTTTTGGGTGTTTTGTACCCCGTTAACCTTGGGAGTTTTCTTGCTTCTTTTCAATCACAACAATTACTTGACTGTGGAGCTTGCAAGTGTCAAGGACTATGAGCCCCCTTATTTGCTAGATAAGGCTTACCATGTTCTCATCCTGGCGTTGGTTTTATTTCCTTGTTTTTATATGGTCTGTACTTCCGCTTCTGCTGAGCAGCTGCCCTTCCTTATATTTCTAGTTTGGATACAATTGGTTTGTTTAAATATTAAAATTTTAATTATAAAAACTTTCAAATAGCATAACCTTTTCCCATAACGCAGGGTGCCGCTCTGACTGCTACCATCCCAACAGCTTTTGCAGCCAAAAATGTAAAAGTTGATTATCAAAATAATTTTATATTTGGGCATTATTTTTAAATGAAATTATTAATTCATTTTTAGAAGGGAACGCCAGGTCTGCTCTTCGCTTACGTCATACTTTTCATTGATCTCCTGATTGCATTACACCTGGCCAGCGTCACTGTCCAGGAGCTGTGCTGCAATAGCAAGCGGAATAGTCCGGTATGTCATTGTGTCCTTTGTTATTTAGTAATCAATCCTAAAATAACTTCATCCGTTCTTTGTTCTTTCAGAACGTGATGAAGTTTTTGTATGTAGCTTGCCGATTCTGTACTCTAATAACGGGGCTCCTTTTTGGAGTCATGTGGAGCCACCACGGGTCCCTACTTCACTCAGAGAAAGACTACAATGCATACTCGTTTGCTGTGTATTTCTATTCCTGTTACTTTCACGTGTTGTTGGAGCTCCTACCCAATTATCCATTGATTGGTGGTGCAAGCTTAGCTACGGATTGCTCAAGCTCCGAGAATGAATTTGAATTGGGCCCAGTTTAATTCCAAAAGTTGGTTACTTTCGGAGAAGAAATTTAAATCGAAATGATTGAAATCGAGATTAAAAATTGGCTTTCATTCGAAATAAAATATGCATAAATATGTTCTAAACTGGATGATGAAATATCACATAAAGCGAAAAATGTATTATTAGAAATCTGATCAATAAATGATTGTTGTGTGCCAAAATTTAATAAGCTAAAATGTGCTATTGCACACCTTTTAAATTATTGGGTGAAAGCTGAATTCTGCGTTCTACAGAAAATTTGCCAGACTTTTTAAGAATTATCCATCCATTCATTTATATTGGGATCTAAATCCGACCTCATTCATTTTCATTTGAAGCGGAATAAGGTAAGGCGCTTAATTTGCAGGTAATAAAATCCAAGCTCAAGGCTCTGCATTCATGGATTCTCCTTCTTTTCATGGGATTTCCTTGGCTTATTAAATTTTTCTTTCATCCTCTTCCCTTTCAATAACAACCTGGGTTGGAAACCTGACTGAGTGAGCTCGCATTATTAATAATACACGGAATTGCATTCAAAAGAAAGTGAAAGACGTCATGTCACATTCATCAAAGCAACAGGATACAATTACCTTTTCTTGTGTAACAAAGCGAACACTGCGGAGAATTTGCAACAGCGTCTCATATTTGGCACAGCATCAGCTTTCATAATATTCATTGATCCGACTTATATGCTTTTCATGGAACGTCTGGCCTACTCCTATGGTTTCACGAGCAGTTGGCATGAAAATCCTTTGAAAAGGGGAAGAGAAGCTGAGCTGATTATATTCATTTTCCCTTATTTCCCAACTTGTTGAACAGCGAACAGCTAATATGGAGCATTTACTTCATATTTCATCACCAGAATTCTCACTCGGAGATGAGCTCCTATTTTGGAGAAAGTTATAGCAACCATATATACATTCATATGCATTTTATATCTCTCCAAAGATTCGGAGAAAGTCGAGCATAGCAGTTCATGTTACAGAAGCGCATGCATATGCAGAGCACCCAGTTTGGGGAAGTATCGATCCCGATCAAAGATGCGGTTTCGGATGAAAAGGAACTGGAGATGAGATTTGGAGTGGAGTGCTCACAAGAGTCACTTGTCGGCTAGAGTTTCGGGGATGCTGACTTCTGAGCGGAGAAAGTAATACAATAAATATCTATATTTTATGCGGAGGAGTAAGTAGCTGTGAATTTTGAATTAGAATCAAGATGAATTGCTGTCCAAAGTACGAGTCCGGCGAAGCGTATGCTTTTGCTATTATCACGGTTTGGATTGAGTTGGTAATAAAAATTATTATAATTTTACATAGAATATTCTAATAAATTGATTTTTCTTTGTTATAACTTTTCCTTTGTGTGTTTATAGGGATGCGGCGTGGTAGCTGCTACTTGGCCAGCATTTTTTCACAATAAGGTGAGAAGTTTATCAGAATTATTTATGAATAAATCCCATTGAATTATTTAGTTTAACAGGAAAGTTTTGTTTTACAGTCTGGAGATACGTGGGCGTACCTGATATTCGGACTGTATACGACTTTCGCTTTATTCACATTCTTGTACAGTGGCTGGACACTATGTTCTCGCGCGAGAAAAACTCGAGTAAGTAACTAGCATTGAAATTTAGATATAAATGAATTTGTCAAATTGTCATACTCAATGTCAAACTTAAATTTTCTTTAATTCTTCAGCAAAATTGTCTGGTGATGAACTGGTTTTGTGTCATAACCACATTCGCAACACTCGGCATCTTCTACCATTATATGGGGCATCCTGAAACACCTTTGAGTGACACTGTGGTCAACCTCTTTGGACTGTTTGTGGTGACGGTTGCCATTCTCAGCATTGGCTACGTTTGCTCTGTCAACTTTCTCCCAAATTGGACCGATCCTTGTCCTCTCGTTGTAATGACGATCTTGGTGGAAATGGGAACTGGGCTGCTTGGAACGACCAAGGCTGTATTTTTCAATGATAAGGTGAACGTGTGGGCGTACTCTGTTTTTGGGATTTATGCAACATTTTCAGCAGTTCTGTTGTGGTACATTGGACGGGAACTATTGGCGTTTGTGAAGGGAAACCGAGTAAGTGTCTTCACCTTTCACTTTTTTAAGTTCAAATTATTTTAGCAAAATTCATCATGATTTTTTCCATATTTTTTAGAGCAAGATGGTATATGGACTTTTGGATGTTTGCACTCTCGTAACTGGAGGTTGCTTTTGTGTCCTCTTTTTCACCCAATTCACCCTACCCAGCGGTCGTCTGTCCACCTTGGAAAAGGAGATCTTTTGGTCCTTTATCATCTACATTTTTGCGGTGGATGCTCTCCTTCTCCTCCTCTTCCGCTGGACTTTTAGTATTCCTGGATGCGAATGTGGCTCTCGGGAAGATAGCGATTGGCATGAGCATGATGATGAAAGGTCTGAATCAGGGGTGAAAGAATCAGATGAGAAGGATGTGGAAAAAGGAAAGGATTCTCAAGTCAAAATGATTACAAATCACATGGAGAATAATCCAGGTCAAGAATTATCTGGGAGTGCGAGCACAATAGGTCCTGACTCTGCCTTTGAGGTGCGAGTGATTTAAGCTGGGAAAACGTTGGGTAAAAGGAGAGTACAGGGTTACTGAAATATACATATATATTTAGAGGATTCCACTCATTTTTTAATATTTATTTTTTCTTGTAAATCGTGAACATTTATCGAATATATATAACGAATATGTATCTATTATATTATATTTACAATGTTGTATAAATAAAGGTAGATGAAGTAACATAATATCTTTGCTCTTTGTGCTGTCAATCATTATTAAATTCCAAGTAAAACGTCAGGTTGTCAGAACGGAACCGAATTATAGAGCTTTTAGCGAAACGCTGCGCTACTCTCGTTGAGTTAGAAAGTCATAATGAAATGAGGACATTTTCTAGAGGAAATTCGAGGCTCGCTTGTCTCAAAGTAGATGCACGGCTTTTGCATAAATTATGTGTCTCACAACTCGACAGCTCCATCAACTTCCCAACTTCGTTTGGTAGGTGCAACGGCAAACAGCACTCTAAATTTAAATTGAGTTCTCCCATTAATATTGAGTAGCCTTGAAACTATACTTTAGTCTGTCATCCAGCATCTAATTATGAGGGGAAAAGGCAGTAAATGTCACGTTCTTAGAATCATAGCATCATATTCAACTTGGAAACCCAACAAGTGTCAATTATGAAGAATAGCGAAAGCATATGTTTAAGGTGTTGCTGAGCGGCCACATAAAAGTCCTGCCATTTACAGAATTCCGCCTAAAAAGCCACAAGTAAGTGGTGAGACGAGGTCAACCACAAAAGCTTACATTTCATTCTTATTTAGATCACGTCCTACTTATATATAATTCACATGGTTTCATCATTCCCCATAAATTGAATTTCGGAAGAAAGTTGGCAGTAAAGAAAGTAAAAATGTAAATAAATAATTACCCCAAAAAGCACACTAAATATTTAAAAATCCCTTGAAGCTCTCACCAGCTCAAGTCGTTTTTGCTTTGAAGTTATGATCACGCAGCATATCATATCGCCATGCCTCAAGCTCTACTCTTCTCTCCCTTTTTTGCTCATTGAGATCTTTGAGAATGAATGACAACCAGTCTCATAAAACATGTACTTAACGGAAAATATTCCGAGACACCCGAAGACTTTCTCGTACTGTACATCCATACATCCCTGTAATGCCTCTAAGCCCCTATAACAATGCTGCAATGCGCCCAAGATGGGCAAAAAAGCACATTATTGATCCTGACGTGCGACTTATTTCCTCTCAAGGGAAGTGAAACCCCGAATGAAATCTGGCCCGTAGCCCATTATCTCATCCCAGAAATGATAATATCTGGGCATGGACCTGGCTTTTCTGAGAACGGCAAAACATCTTTAACGGGGCCTTAACCAACCATTTGACAAGGTAGAACTAGGGAACAGACCGCAAACAACTTTAGTAATCAACATGCTTTGCAGTTGCTGCCCAAAATCGAGTAGAGCATTTGTCGTGATCGCCGTCGCCATTTGGATTGAGCTGGTAAGTGGGGAACACCTTTACTTTCTCCGTTTCACTTTCACCTAGTTGCTTTCACTTTACTGATATTACTTTCTCAAGGGTTGCGGCCTTGTGGCGTCAGTTTGGACGGTTCTCTTCAATGACAGAGTATTTTTGAACTTTTGAAACATATTTTTGATGCCTAAATAATAGATGAATTCTAACAATGCACTTTCACTCGTAAATTTTTGCAGTTGGTGGATATTTGGGCATATATCATTTTTGCGGTAGATTTAGCCTTTGCACTAGGCCTCTTTTACTGCACTGGCCAGCTAACTTGGTCTCGTTTGAAACGAAATCCGGTAGGTGGTAAAGTACGTAGCGTAATTAAGTAGAAAGTTTTACACTTTATATTCATAGTTATGTGTACTTTCTCTGGGTGAAAGTCTAACATATTAATTACATTTTGCAGGAACAATCAGCAAGTCTGAACTGGATATTCGTGATATGCACTCTTTTCACCTTCGGCCTATTTGCGGCCGTTCTTTGCTATAATGGGGATGTTCTTGTTGGAAAAGGTCAGAGTAATAAGCTGCTTCATGGGGCGTTTGGAGTGTATGCTTCGGTGGCACTCTTGCTCCCTTTCTTCTACATGGTTTTCTCCGCTTCTCCACTCACCCTGGAGCTGTTTCCGTTTATCATACTCGTCACGTCGATGCAGATGGGGACTGGGCTGGCTCTCACAACCTACACGGCATTTTTCAATCATAAACCGATTAATGTTTGGGCCTACATCCTCTTTGGGATTGAGATAGCTATTGCAGCCGGCCTCTTTTACAAAGGTGGACGGGAAATTTGCTCACGATTGGGAGGAAACTCATCGGTAATTAAAATTACTACTTTCTCTGCTTTCACCACTTTCTCCAGAAATTAAAAATTGGTTAATTTACCTTTAGGCCAAGCCTGAAACGATTTTTTACTGGGCCTGCGGAATCTACACTGTTAAAACCGGTTTTCTATTTGTCATTGTGTGGTACTACAACGCATTTGTGCTTGGACACATCAGCTTGTCGATGGTGTTTCTGGACGGGTTTGGAATGTACTTATTTTCTCTGTATTTGCTCACCCTCGTAAAGTGCATACCTGACGATCCTAATGATAGCGATGATGAGGGAGTAAGCAAGTATGAGGTGGAGCCGGACCCGGAGGACCGCACGAGTGTCTCCTCTACACAAAATACGTTGACTGTGAACTGAATTCTTATTGCAACGAATTGACATTGACACATAAATCATCAGTATATGTATAACTGTACAATTAATTACCCAGTCATGTTTTTGACTGTGAAAAAATACGTATCTCAATTCAATATTTATCATTATTATTAACCACCATGCATGAATTTATATCAAAATATGCACTTTGATGAAGAATAAATGCGCACAGAAGCTACTAATGAGTTTAATGGCAGGAAACGTTAGTCAGCTTTGTTTTCAATACGCAACGTAATTAAGTAATATAGTGGTGATTTATTGTCATATTGTCATTTTTTGTTCCATAGAATTTACGCGAGATTGGGATGAATGAAGGTGTGTAAGCATCAAAATCTGGTATATTTTTTCAGTCTATAGCTCACTAATATACACCGAATGAGACCGACGGCGTTCGTTTATGCAAATAGATATACAGTATGCTCAAGTTGTCAATGCCTCTGAGAGACACTTTTTTGTCCGAGTTGTATTTTTCAAGGAGGACAATATGTGGCTTTGAACGTGGATTTTTTTGCCTTGAACTTGAATTGTGTACACTTGAAGCTGGCTGGAATCTACAGTCTAAAAAATCTTCCTTTCCCATTCTTGTAAACATGTATAATTCATAGTGGGTCCTATTTTTTAATATCAATGTTATTTTTTACTACAATTTTGGTGGCTGTTGCTTATGAAAACTAATAACTCATTTTTAGCGATGATTCTTGACAACAAAATTTATGTTATCTTATCATGCTATGTTGTGTATTTATCAGCAAAATTCTTTGGTATAATGCGATATGAGTTGGTGAGTGTGGAATTTTGCAAAAACTAAACTGGTTAATACTCGACACATTTTCAAGTCATGTGCAGATAATTTCCATTATTAATTTTATATACAATACATATAATTCGTACATACATATATTTCATTATACTTGAATTTTTAATTCATTAAACTATATTTACATATGATTACAGTATATATTGCATACAACAATTGCCTTCTTATGTTTAATTTACTTTAAACCCAAATGTAATGTATAATATAAAGCTTTATTAGTCCCTTCTTTTACTGTTTATCAAGCTGATTAGGCTGGAATACTTTTCGTCTCCAGTCTCCTTTCCCTTTGTCTCCAAATATGTCAAGGCAATGTTGATATCGCCATCATCCCATTCTCCCACATTGAGCGCAAGATACTCCACGATTGTTACGTCTACGGAGAAGTAATTTTGATTCAGAAGTCTTGATACTGCGGTTTCCCCCTTTTTATTCTTGACCTTCATTAATTGGGGAAGAGGAACAAGTTTCAGAATGCTTTCCGCCTTTTCAGCCGACGGCCCATATAATGCATGATGTAAAACCGTATTTCCTCGCCCATCCCGTGCTAACATGTCAAGCCCTTGTTGTAGTAAAAATTGGAATGGTTTTGGATTACCTCGTTGTGCAGCAAAGTGGAGCAGCGATCTTTTTTCATTATTAAGAATTTTCGCATTAGCTCCTGCTCCAATGAGGCAGATAATGGTTTGATAAGCAGTTTCATTGTGTAGGGAATAATACAGCGGTGCATTACCATCACTGTCTTGTGTATTTGGTTCAATTTTCATATGATCGACAAGCCATCTGATCAAACTCAAATTACTATGCATTGCTGCAATGTGAAGCGCATTCCTACCAAACTTATCAACATTGTTTTGGTCAGCTCCGTATTTTATGAGGAGTTCCAAGCACTCTTTGCTCCTGTTTGAGTAAATGGCACACGAAAGGACATAGTTTCCACAATCATCTACTGCATTGAAATCAGCTCCATTTTTACTAAAAAGCTCGATAGTTTCTTCTTTTGGGTCCTGATGCGTTACTAATTGGTGTAGAGGTGTCATCAAAATATAGTCCCGACACTTTAGTAGCATTTGAAGTTTGTCTCCCTCTATATTTGATACCAGTATGTTGTAGTCGGATGGGGAAAGGTATTCTACACATTTGTGAAGAACAGTTTTCCGAAGATGATTATCAGCAACAAGTATGTCCTTGCATGATGTTATAAGCTCAAGTAGAAGATTAATGTGAACGCTTGGACAGAGAAGTAGATGATCATAATTGAGGTTGGCAGTATTTTTGTGCAAGAGCAAATTCAGTATTTCGATTTTGTCTTCGATGGCATCAGCAGTGTCATTCTGAGTATTGAATACACAGGCTGACATAAGGTTAAATAGTTCCGAATCAGTTTTTAATAATTTTGATGTTTCAACAAGGTGAAATACCAGATTAAATATTTCATAATCTCCTCGCTCAGTGGCTATATAGACCATATCTCTGACACACCTGTCTGGTTTATGGTGTGATATTATCAGTTGTACAAATTCAATTGAGGAGTTTTTGACCGTTGTAAGTAAAAGCTGGTCATTGACAAAGCTCGGCGCCGATCCACTCAGACAAGTAAACATTTGCATGAGATTATTATGAGAACACGCAGATAAAATGGATGGATTCAATATTTTTGGGGGAATTTGAGACGAAGATAAGCTGTTGGACTTCATCAGTGCATTCAAAAAATAGCAAACCACCGGGTTTTTGAACTTTTGCAGATTTCCAGTTTGGCTTACGAATTTGCTTACTTGAGTTTCTGTTGACTCCGTTTGTAGTGCGGCTTGTTGAACGAATTCTATTACTTCATGTGGACAACTTAGCTTCAACAAGTCAATGATAAATGCAGCAGCAAAGAATTCAGCAAATGTCCTGTGTATAAACTGAGGCTTTCCGTCGCCTTCAACTGACTCCATGAATCCCATGCAAAGTAAATCATTTGTTGGGATATTCCCTTCAAGAAACTCTTTTTGATTGCAGTCAGATTGAAGGCACATGAAGCGAAAATTTTGATGTAAATTTGGAGTAAGCAAATACTTCTTGATTTTATCCATCCACTCTGGGAACATCAAGGCAAAGCTGAGATATCCATGAACTTTAATCGCGCAGGTTTTGTTTGCTTTCTTCAAATGTTTTTGTAGATATCGCTTTTCATAGGCTTCCAATTTCTTGTCTACGAGACGCTCATACAATTCCGTGATGGATTTGATGCTAACTTGCTCGCCAGCTTTTTCTTCGGTTATTTTATTCTTAGGATCAGCATACATATTTCCCTTGTCACTAAATACTTCTGCTAGTAGTAAACATTGCAGGGGAATTCCCGCAATGTTCCATTCAATATTATTTAAAGTTGATTTAAGTTTTTTTAAGCAGGCCTTTGCAAATATGATTAACCCTTCCTCATTAATGCTTTTATGAAGTACAGCTCTGTTCTGCGACCAGAAATCTTTCAAAAACTTTTCTTGATCATTAGATTCAAATGGTTTAATTTTATAACCAAATGTGTTCAGCTCCTTCTCCAGCTTATGAAGCAGATGGGGTCTCGCCGTGACGAACACCCTTGCCGACTTCATTACAGATGTAATCTGCTTCAGACACGCAATGGCCAAATTTATCTTTTCTTGTTGAACTTCATCAAGTCCGTCAAACAAGAGCTCTATAATTTGATTCGCATTATCTTTAAAAAGGCGACCTCCAAATGACCTGCTGCTGACCAGCTGCGATATTGCTTCCAACACGACTTTACTATTTTGGGTATCAGAATTATGTGCTTCTTGGGCTTGTCGCACCACTTCCATGAATTCAGTGAAGACCACAAAGATTACACGTCTGTCTGGGTGATTTTTCATTAATTGTCTTCCCAAAATAGCAAGCAAAACCGATTTTCCCATCCCAGGTGTATCGCAAATACAGATATATGGGGATGAGAAGCCATCACCCTGTTGTTGTTCTAAGTTTCGGAGGAATTCATCTTCGTACATAAATGTTGGGTTTGGAGATGTTTGGATAAAGTTGGCAATTGACGAAATGCTTCCTCTACTTTTGTTCCACATGACTTGTTCATCAATTTTCACAAACCAGTGAATATTTTTCTCAGTTGAAATTTTTGAGTAAATATTCTGGAAATGTTCATCTATCATTAGCCAGATGTATTGTGCTGTGATGCTTTGTTGATCAAGAAGTTTTTCTGAGCTCATAAATGCTCTGTTAATTGTTGCAGATAGTTCGTTCCTTTTTCTGAATCCACTAAAGATAAACACGTCATTCACGGAATGCTGAGAGCCATGAGCAAACAAGCTTGGGTTTGCGAAGCTCCGGCGATGAATTTTTCGAGGGACATAAAATTTGACTGCAGGAACGGTTTGTCTATATATAACCGGCGTCATGTTGTTGATCAGGTCTACCAGAATCTCTGCATTAAGGAAGCGGCTCAAATATTCATCCATATTTTCATACACAACTGGAGTACAAAATGCTTGCAAGGTTTTAACTCGCCCTTGGTCGGAAATGTTTCGTTGTAGCAGTGTTCCCTTGAATGTTGTTGTTAAGTCGAGCCATTTGAATTCATCAATTGACACTGAAATACCATGCTGGTGTGCAGTATCTTGCAAGACCGCTTCCTTTTTTTGTTCTGTTATAACTACAATTTTTTTACCCCATGGTAGTTTATGAGTAGCGATATAGTTCATCATAATTTGGGGTTTAGGTAGTTTCACGCAAACAATATTTTGGGACAGAATCTTAGCCATGTCAGTGGAATTGAGTTTATTGCCTTCTAACTGAATGTTATGTGCTTTAAGTTTTGCTGTTTCAGTTATCCTTTTTGATGAAATGTTAGAGTCCAATGTGCACAAAATCATTAGCTGGTGGCGACCATCTGACTGTAGAAAGTCGTCCAGACCGTTGGGCATTGATGTAAATTGTGATTGGCTTCCCTTCGGTTCTTCGTCCGAGGGGGCTTCATTCAATTTCTTGAGAATTGAATAGGCGGCGGTCTGATTTGTCTCAAGAAGAGCTTGGGTCAATATTTGGTAGGCTCCGGTACGTTGGATTAATATGCTGTACAGATGGCGTACTTTCTTTGTTGGAACATGGATGTAATTCTTTAAAAAGTAAACGTATTTTAAAAACAGACATGTTGTAAATACGGGAACAATGTGTTTTACCTTTTCTAACTTACCAATTCGTCGACATCGTCATAGCTAAGAATTGCGTGTGATTTTATATACGCTAACAAGGCCGTGTTAGCCACTGTATACTTAATCAACTGATCGAGGTTTTGTAAAATATGCTGACTTTCCCTGACTTCCATTTTTGAAGAAAATGAAAACCCACTACGTTTCTATAAATAATGGCATTCCTTTTACGGGCTCTGAAATAATGTGGAAACCTTTGTGCACGTCTGTGGTTTCTTGTTTCGGATTGAAATAAGCTTCGAATTGAACTACACACTACGTTCCTGGTAAACGTTTTGCAAATAACTAAAATATAACCCAACATAGAATTTAGCAAATCAAATGGGACGTAAAAGAAGAGGATGACTTCATATTTTATCACTACTTTTATCACAAAAATGAAGTGATAACAGAAAGCCCATATTATTGTGCAAATAGAAACAGCGATAATTATGTGATTGAAAACCAAGGTAAATCATTTGCTCGGCTTCATTTTTATTAAGAGCTAAAAGTGCACAGGTACTACTGTAGTTAACAAATTATAAATATTTTGAGCAACTGAATAATTTTCACCGAAAGTGAAAGCACTATTTCGACATAAAATACATTATTCAAGAATCCTCCCCTGTCGATCATGAAGAAGGCGAATGCGCTGAACTCTTTCATTTTCGAATCTGTCTAATTCTTTCTTGATTGCTTTCTCCAACAGTCCTTTTCTGGTAGCAAGTTTCTCCTTCAATTCCTCCTTTTCAGCCTCTCTTTT
>JAQGAP010001991.1:0-16949 GCA_034697805.1 Orchesella bifasciata | reverse complement strand
GTAATGATTTTTGAAACGTTGGCACTTTATATTAATAAATACCTATAAACCAATACACCCGCAAAAAAAGTTATTAATCATCATTATTGTTTGGAAATAAAATGGAAAACGGGAAGAAAGACGTTCCCTGTTAAAAATCAAAGATAACTACTACTCTCTGGATATTTTGAGCCCTGTTCACCTTTACTTGTTTACTTTTGACGATGAGCCAGTAAGCCACTGACAAGGGTCAAGGGAAGCCTTTCCATTCCAGATTAAATTGTTACTTCCTCAGTTTATTCACTAATAAGTCCCATTTGCGTACTTATTATTCCAATTCACATTTTAAACTAATTAAAAAAAATCAGAGTTTTGTTCATTGGCTTTTCATATGCAAAGCTTTCATGTGAATTTGCTTTTATCATGAATTGTAAGTGTGTCTGTAGTTGTACACAAGAGTAATTCATACATGTACGCAAAATTGGGTGAAATTCATTCTTAAATCAATAAGGTTTTTGCTCAAGCTACGCTTCAGTCCTGATTGCTTTACTTCTTGATTTATATTTTGCAAGGGAGGAATGAATGTGTTAAACAGCTTTTGCTCTCAATACTCCAATCTCCCAAAGAAAAGATGTTAAACGTGTGTACAATATGTTAGCAAAAGTCAATATTGATATTTATTTGTGAAAGTAAATAAATTCAGCCTATGCGATAGTAGCTGATCCAAAAAGATCCAACCATTTTGTCGTTTTTGAATAAATATGCGAACGTGTGATAACCAAAAATAGGAAATGGTAATAAATTGAAACTCTTTTTTATAATATCCAGATATTCTAACATGGACACAATCAAGAATGTTCCACAGAAACTTCTTTCTTTGTTTTAATGGACTTTTTCTTACAGACTTCGGGATCACTTTCATATTATTGCACAGCTCATTCTCAATCTTCGAATTTGAATAGGAATTAGGAGATTTATCATTATGTATCAAATTGCAGTAACTTGTAAGGCTCTGGCTGAAAACTTCATAATATGCTTAAAATGGGGCAAGGTGATTCCTAACCAGGAATCAGACTTGATACTCAATATACGTGATAAGACACGTAAATCGAACATACGTACCAAATCGTAGGTCAATCGGAGCTCAACTCGGTTATATTGTCCCTCGTAAGTACTTTTTGTGTGAACCATGAGCCAAAATTAGGGCAAAAGCAGTGAAGAGGAAAAGCTCATACTCGGAAGGGCAGATGAAGGAGCTACTACGCATTTGTAATAAATTGATTCTGAACTATATGTGGATGAATGTAGATATCAGATTACATATTATAATACTATAGGTAGAGTCCAAGCACTAATGATATTTCCTTAAATTTATGACACTAAACGGAGCTAATCTTATAGGTAAACTTTCCTAATGTAATATAGCCCACTCACAGTTCTCGTTTCTGCACCATCATATTAGTCCAATATCCGGTTTTCATTTTTCCGTTTTATTATACTTATGGTGCTCAATTCACGTTCACTCCGTTTTTTATTGTTGCGATACTTGTTAAGTTAGTCTACTACTCAAACCGGTTGTTCCTCTTTCGAAGAAAAAGAATGCAAATGATTTGTGAGTGAACATCTCAGCTTGTAAGACTTGCGGAAACATTTATTGGCTTTCACGCATCGTATTTTCATTTGCTAAACTTAATGACATATTTGAACAATTGCAATTGAGCAAAACAATTGCTGAATTTATTATAATCATGCTGCAACATCTTCGTTAGAAAGATAAACTCACTGATTTCAGCTTCAAAAAAGTCCTCCCATTTTCATGCCATTCAATATAGATATTACTAAAAGGTGGCAGAACAAGAGTTTCTTTGCGTCAAAAAGAATTTAACAGAAAAGCTGTCATTGTACATCTGATTTGCCTACGAGTTTATTTGGGAATGTTGGAGAATGAGAGCTTAAACCGGGGGTGGGGAGATATGAGATGAGTCAATCATGATCCTGCTTTAAAGTGTAATCCGACAACTGAATGGGCATAGTAAACGAAGTACACTTAGGGGAAACTCACAGTCAATTCTGTTAATTGCGTGGGCGATGGTAAGCTAAAAAATCTCCAAGCATGCCATATTTATTGGAAAAACTATTCTGATTTCTTAACCAGTATGCTACTAAACCGAGCTAAGAATTCAGCTTGGTCAACTATGAATTCCGAATTTCTAGTATTGTGCTTTTTCTCATCTGTCGTTCCTGTATAATCAGATTAGCCTCATTTCCGGTGTTCATTGTTCGATTTTCAATTCATGCTCTTCCTCATTTTCACCTTTGTAATGCTTGGTAATTTAGCCTGAATCGCCTACACAAACAGTTATTCTTTTTTCAATATAATGTATAAAATAGAGAGCCCATGCAAATGAAAACGATGAGCTTTTTCCATGGAGCTTTCATTTTTCTTGGGGGATCCTGCTAATTTCTTGATCAGACGAAGAAAAGCAACTAAGCAAATCACAAGGTTCCAGGGAAGCTCCTCAGAATCCAAATCTATTTGAATCGTTGTCCGTCTGACCTTTAGTACGGCTCACCGGTATACTTATTTTTCCATCCACTTGGTATTTTAGAATTTAGAATAATTTGAACAGTATTTCAATTCGTTTTTCAGCTTTACTTCGAAGACAAAAAGAAGAATAAAAATGGATTTAGCTGACGCAATAGAGTATCGAAACTACAGGTTCCTAAATCAAATCATGCCGGAGGACCCAAAAAATAAAAGGACATCAGCTCGTGAGCTATTGGTAGCGGCACTTGTCACCATCCTTTCACTGGCCTTTGTATACTGCATTTGGGCGTTGGGATTGGAGTCATTTCTACGCTGGCTTTGGATCTAAGACAGTTGTCAAACCCAGTTTATTTCTGCGTTTCCTCTTTGAGCCAATGCAAAATGTGAAAATAAATGTGAGGTTCGGTGGTAATTTGTGTATTTTTAACCGTCATTTACTTATCCGCTCATCAGATTTTCTTCTCGCATAAAAGTAGAAGAGGAATATGTAGACATCATTGTTCAACCCATCAATTCAAGGGTAAACCTATTCCCACGCAGCAGCACACGCAAGCACACCGGAATGTTAAATCTGCTACCACCTCAACTGTATCATTCATGATAAGGAATTGCTGCAAATAAACATGCAACGTCATCATTATTACGAAAAATGACAGAAGAGCAGAACATTGAAAGGTACATTATCAGTCATTCAACTGAATCATTAGTCAATATACATTATACCAAAGTTTTCTCTCTCGCTACAAACTTTAAAAACTACGCAAAAATAGGTCAACCTGATTCGTTCTTGATCTTTAACTAATTGTCCAACTCCAAAACGGTTTTTGCTTACAATAAATTTATACTGCTGTTGCTCACGAATTCATATTTTGCACGAGACAAATAAGCCATTAGATTTACACAGTTTATACTCCAAACTACATTGCGTTGCTACCTGATTCCGTCACTTGTCGTCATCATTCTCTGCGAATGTTAAGTGCGTCGACTTTTGTTGAGATTTGTCAGTGTTTTGATGGCTTTATTACGTTGGAAGGTAATACAAGTTTAAGTTGCATGCCATATGCCTGGATTGTATGTTCAGCTGTGATTGAGTCCATAGATAAAATACAGTTGAGAATGTGATTAGAGTTGCCTGACTTCATATGCAGATTGCAAATGAGACAATTTGGAAAGTCGTGACAATGTGTGCTTAATGGGACAGTCTGTTTGGGAATAACAATGAAGTATAAAACCATGCAAATTTGTAAATACTTGCACTAATCGTAAGAATAAAAATAACATAATTTGTGTTAAATTACATTAAGAAAAATCAAGCAGCAAAAAGAAAACACTATTATAACCCCTCAGTTCCAGCGCATCCCAAGCAATGACTGTGAAAATACAAGTCATAATAGTCATCCAAATAAAATTAAGGAAGAAACCAAAGAAATTCAATACAAATAGAACGGCTGAGCATAACGTAAGAGATGGGGAAATGGTTGTGATTCGACTAAGCCCATAAGCAAAGCAATAACAGATAACCTTGTTTTGTTAACTACTCAAAGTTTACATTGCAAACCCGCCTTACGGTTCTCTATTTTATTTCACAAAATCACAAAAATTCATCCCGATAGCCACTCTCTTTAGCTCTCTGGAAGAAACCGAAAATTGATTTCAAATTCACGATTAGCTTCCGTTCCGTTTTAATGTTATTGTCTGCAGCCCATTAGATAACTCAAGAGACGATACGCATTTTATACCTGTTGAAATTTAAGTCAACTGTAACTGAATTCGCTGCGTGAATACAAATGGACTATTTTTTAAAATTGAATTGAAATATAAAAATCCATGAATAGTAAATTTGGCTACTGGACATTGCCGTTCGGCATTTAATTATTTACAAGGTTATTATAGTTTCCACCTTTAACTATGACGCCGAACTATATGCCACCAATTTAAATGAGTAATATTTGTGTATTTACACAATATTTATTACACAAATTTAACTCCATAACAAACCATTTGTATTTCCAGTTGATTGATTGCGACGGAGTCTTTATGAATACATTTAAAAAATACTTGTCAATTACCACATTTCAAATAGTTAACCATTCATATTTAATAAATATAATGAATAGATTCCAAATAGTTGTTAACTACACCCAATATTGCTGCAAATTTGTATTACTGCTCAACTATCAGAAGAGCATCAAAAACCCTTTTAATCATATTATCAATGACTGACATAACAAATTCATCGTCAATCGCAATGAACGGATAGTACATTATGCTTAATTTTTTTAAAGCACAAGCTTCCCTGACTGTTGCTGCTTTCACTCTTCGATTTCGTAATCCGCTTTTGGTAAGATTTAACTTTGCTTCAACTAAACAACTTCTTGTAAGTTTCCTACAGTGAGCACTTAAGCTTGAAATTAGGCTAATAGTAAGAATAAAGCCAACAAGTACTTGAAATGAAATTCCAACTACTATCAGATAAATAAATAAGGGCAGTATTCTAAAACCCTTAATACACAACCAAAGCATAACAACCAGTACCCAAAATGCAGCTGATATAATGAGCGACATTAATTTCTGCCACAAATTGCCAAAATCTCCCCAAAACAATAGCAGACATTTAAAGTACATAATTCGTTTTAGTAAACAAACTTGCGGAGTTAGCAGAAGACTAACGCACTTGTATAGAAGCACCAATAGCCCGTGCTCATTAAGAAAAATATAGAATAAAGTTCTCAAACATTCCAAAAAGCCATAAGTAGCCACACATCGAATCAGAAAAGAAACACATGCAAACATAATATTTTGTTCAACCGACGTACATAGCACATCCTGAAGTACAAAGTAAAAAACGTCAATGCGGATGTAAAGAGCACCAGGCAGGAAAACGATTAGAAGAACCGTAGTCGCAGCTGAGATTATAATTGAAATTACCTCATTTGGATCCACGGAAGCTTCCTCAACGAATTCTACGCAAACAATTGGAATATTATATACTAAACAATAATTTCATGTACGTGTTAAGAAAGGTGTAGCTTACCTTGTAAAAGTTGTCCTCTAAACCGAAAGAATCGATTTATACCAGAAGTACAACTTAATTGTAAATATATGGTAACTATCATAATAATCACTACCCCACTGACTATTCCTGATAGTACTGCAATCGCATAGTTGTAAACATTAAATTGGGGACGTTGGAAAACAAAAAGGTTTGATAGGGTGAGATAAACGCAGGCAATAAACGTAAGAAGGTTCACCGTCATATGGGTAAGAAAAGTAACCAACGACTTTCGCTTTGTGTCAAGCTCAATAGCTGTCATGTCAGAATTCCAACGAACGGGAAGGGGCAGCATGAAAATGTGGAGACGATGGTGAAGTTTAATTGATAATTTGAGCAGTGGAGTCCACATCCTGATATGGTGAAATAATTTTTTTAAATTGCGTCCCCACGACAGTTCTTCTCTAAACTCTTCGCTTTGACGTTGGATTTCGTTTGAATTGATTTGTTTGTAAGTTGTTTTCGAAAAACGAACTGTTTTTGCCACGTTATATCGAACGGTTTTTTAATCTGCGAAGGCTATTAAATTTATTTGGCCCTGAATTCAAATGTTCCTTATCATTCAATTTGAATTCCAAATGTCAATCAACAGTAATTTAAAATTTTATTGAAAATGTGAGGAGTAAAGCTTAAAATTCACGTGTGTAGCTTCTCAAGATATCTGTTTAGTAATTGCTTTTAAGAATTAATTTCTTTTGGTTTTAATTGAACTGAATTTTTTATTCTTGATTAATTTATAACGAGTAAAAACGCAAAATGCGAAACCTTTTGTAATAGTCTGGTTCATCTGAATATAAACAATCTAATTTACCTTATAACTAACGTGACCGTGTCTAAACAACCTGTCGAATAAACAATCTGAGTGAACCCAAAAATGTGGTTGATACATAACGAAACGGGTTTTTATTATCCAATTTTACATTTCTCGTTTCATGTATTCCAAACTAGTTTATTAACAAAACAAGAGAAGAGTGTTTTCGCCTTTAACTATACCATTTTTATTTGTCAAATATCATATACAAATCAAGGTCTTAACCTTAACAATCAGCCATCGCTCGCAGAAGGTGGTGTCCCCCTCAACTCCAACTGATAAGAAAAGTTTCTACTAAAAACCCTATCTTAAAGTCAGAGAAAAAGCTTTTGTATCTTGTGAGGAACGAACCTGCCACCCACATTGAGTAACCAAATTTACAACAGAGTGCTTAATTACTCCGCTAGAACTACTTTCACTACTTTTTAAAATATGTAACATTACCTTATTTATTTTGACCTTTCACTTTCACTATTCTTGAAAATTTCTTGAAAATATTGGCACGTTCGTCGGTCACAGAACACGGTCTTCATTCTGCGTTATACATATCTGCATTGACATTGGCGAGTTAAAATGAAACTACAAGCACCACTACCAAACTTTTTTCAGGTATTCCTTCCTCTCAAGAAGTAGGTGAATATGCGCAACAAGAAAATATACCGAATAAGGTATTTACATGTATGTCAAATGCAAACCATCACAACGGCTACCACTAAGATATTCAGCACCCATTCCACTCACATCTCCCATCAGTTCTACGGTAAGTAGATGTTATCACACGTTCCAACATATTTTAGTTGTTAAAAAAATAAAATGGATTTCTCATAGAATTTCCCTCATGAATCATGACGATGATTCACTTCAAGGATGCGACTAAATCTGGAAGAAATTTACGTGAAGATATCAACAAGAAACATCATTCTTCTCAACTCTGTCGTTTACAACGTTTTTTATGTAGTAAACGATGGCGGCCCTTTTCGTCTACCTGAACTTACAGGTGATTCGGCGTTTTTATGTTGAGTTGCCTTTGGGCATTAAAATGCTAAAATGCTTCGTGATCATTCATTATTAGAAACAGGTACTTTTCTCTTCATAAATGCAGTCTCTGTTGCACTTGCAAAATATATGTTTGTATGTACATAAATGAAAAACAAGAAAAGGTTGCGGATTTGCAACCTTCAATTCAAATTTTAGCTCAATCTTTTTTTTCACTTTTCAGATATACAGATATCTCGTGCGATGCAGCAATTTTTTGTTTGGATGGATCCTTCTTTGGCTAATAAGCTCATCAACATATGTGCATGATTATTATCTTGTTGCTTTTGTTGTTTAGGAATTTATGTTCCAGTGATTTGGTTTTACGTGGAACGGCTTTTCTCATATGCTCTAATTTACCACCCATCATCCACAACAAATTATGTTTATGTATATATTCATAGCTGCAGAATCTTCTTGCCCATCAAAATCTTCTGGTGACCAAACCCAAATTCTTTCCATTTTTTCCTTTCTCTTCCCATTTACCCTATGTATTTCCAATTTTTCTTCCGGTGATCTCACAACCGCAAAACAGAAGATTCTGCAGCCATATAATATATTGAAATAGTCTAAATTCATGTCATATTCATAGTTGCCTCGAAACGGAATTAAGAAGGTATTGTTACTGAAAATATTTAAGATTTATTTACGTATTAGTAAATAAACTTTTTGTATATCAGCCAAGAAGGAGTTGCTCATTCATTTTACTTTGCGTTAGTTTCTTCTAATACAAACATGATGCATTATTTACTGAAGTATGAACAACTTTGATGTAAAACATATAACACTATTGAAATTCAGGACGTCAATAGCATACGAGCTACTGAAGAATTTTAAGCAACGCACTTATTCGAATACTTTAGCCAATTGTCGCATTTTTGGTGTTGGACATTGCTTCCTTTCATCACCCACTTGAATGTCTAGCTAAATATTCAGTTTAGTTCTTACTTTCATGCAGTGAAACAATATAATCTTTAATTCTGGATCTGCAGTTTCAGCCTCTACCCATGCTTGATGATTTTTCAGGAAAGGGCAGGATCACAAAATCTTTTTTGTCATTAGAGAAGTAAAAATCAAAGTAAACTGGAGCAGCAGCACAGAAAAACAAAGCAAAGAAAGGTTCATAATTGCTACTGGACTGGTCATAATAATGTGATTTTTCTGTCAAGTTCCTTAAAGTTAATCCATATGAAACCTTACTTGTTTTACGCCAATTTGTTTAAAGGGGCGACTTGAGATATATTTCAGATACACTTCAGAGCAATGTCGTATATCTTCGATATATGCGCAATTAACAATACAACTCAAGCTTAAAACGTTATCATGCTGCAACATCTTTGTTAGAAATATAAACGCACTGATTTCCACTTTAAGATTATCATACCATTATTACGATATATTCAAAATAGATATTACTAAAAAGCGATGGAACGACAGTTTTTTCGAGTTAAAAGGATTTAACGAATGAAGTTCTGGTTAGGGATTGAAGTACAGTTATTTGTCCACTAGTGTTTTGGAAATGTAGGAGAATGAAAAATTCCATCTGGGGAGATATGAGAAACGTCAATTATAATGCTACCTTGTGACTAGCAAAACTTTTGTACTCTATGAATCTCTTGGAACGTTTTCTATTCAGCAGATAAGAATTATGTTTCAATGTTTTAAATGCACATACTATGCACACATATTTATAATGGGGAATCGAATTGTGCAAAAAATTAAATTAGTAACCATTCATCAGTCAATGGATTTCCATCGTTTCGTAAGTTGTAATAAACATTGAATCAGGAAACTCAACGTTATGTTGGGTTGATGACGAATCAATTTAACTCCCCTACTATTACTTTTTGGTAACTGAAATACTTTCATTTTTCAATGGGATATTCTATTGTTCTATGGAGAACCTATTATTGTCTTTTATACTTTCACCAAAATCCATTCCAGCGTTTTTAAAGTAGCGTTACTACAAACATTTAATCAACACGTGTTGTAAGCTTGCTTGAAATCATTATAAACATGTAATAACACGACGCACATAGAAATACATACATTATGATTACTGACACGTATTACTGACGCGATTACTGACACGCAACAGTATAGTGAGCATGGAAAGTAAGGATCACTGTATTCAAAGTGGAATTAAAAAGCTATTTATAGACCTTCATTAGCTCGAACGGAAAATATTGAGAAGGAAGGGTAGAATTTCAGAAGGTGTTAGGTACTGTTGCATTACTTTTGTGCATTGAATTAAATTCCACGAAACCACAATCTTTAATCTAATCATTCATTTTGAGTGGAAAATGAAAGGCAAAAAGCGCTAACGGATAAGGATATGAATATTTGCGGAACTGATCTAAAAAAGAAAAAGAAATTCTCTTGTAAATACTAAAGAGAGGCTCCATTATGACTTGTAAGCAGTTTATTAACTAAGCAAGCCATTGACATAGTTCCAGATATCCCCATTCTACTCCGGGGATTTCACCCCTAATTTTCTTGCCTTCCTCGAATGACAAAAAATTCGTTTGTCAGTTCTGCTTATGAAGCTTCATCTCAAATTTGATGATATTTTGATGAAATATTAAGTACTCAGAAGCCAAACAAAGAGAACGTAGATGTTTGCACATAATAAAAGTCAAAATAAAAGTGAAAGTAAAACCGACAGCTGGAAAAACAAAGCAAAGAAAGGCCAGTGTAATTGCTATTGGACTTCTTTACGTCTTCTAAAAACCAACTGGACCCATTCCAGTTAAAGGATACAATTACGCTCTGCCATTCCAAGTTTTCATTTTATGCTCTTTCCTGGTCAAGATACAGAGCATAATCAAAAGCCACTTTCACAAGCTACGGTTCAAATGTCCACAACATCATCTTTAAGAATAACAGTTCCTGTCATTTTTGCTTTGTTTTCCGTTTTGTTTACCATTCCTTTTGTCATTAGTTTATATTCGGCAGCTTTCTCAGAAACTGAAATGTTGCGAGGTCGGAAAACAATCATTAGAGCTCGGACGACACACATCAACTCATTTCCTGCTCAAACATCAAATGTCCTGCTAACAAAGCAAGGCAAAAATAAACCTGCTCCCTGGTTATGATGAGTTGACTCAAGATTCCACAGTCTTGATCATGACAAGAAAGACCAAACAAGCAAGGCCTTCTGTCAGTTCAAGAAAACCCCATTTTATTTCGCATTTTCGGATTAATTGTAATGTTCTGACGAGTTAATTATTTAATTTAATCCAGATTTTTCTACATGGCGAAGAATAGGAAACGCAAAGTGGTTCGTACAACTACTCCGGGAGTAAAACTTGAAATCCACAGTGACCCAAATCGTATCCCGTTCTTGTTCAGCGACACCCAGATAAAGAAAGTAACCTTTTGGGGACTCCTGATGGTGGCTTTTATTATCAGCCTCATTCTGGCTCTCCTTTTATACCTTTTGGAACTGGGAATCAAGTTTTTACTGCCCTGGCTTAACTCTCAAGTGGTTGCCAATCCAAATCAAGTTGAGGAGGTTAAGTATGCAAAGGGTGGAATATAAATGTGAGGAAGAAAGGTCCATTGACAATTTGTGAGTTTTTTACTTGCATTTACTCCTCTGGTCATCACATTCTTTCTGTTGCCTTATTGTTAGCTCCAGTTGAGTTTCAAGTGCTTTTCTTTAATTCAGCTTGGATGGCTTCAGTGTGATTTTTTAAATCTGTCCAATTCATTAAACAGAGAATATTTTGTCGTTATTTTTATTTGGGACTCGTGTTCATTTGGGAAAGATGCCACGCCGTCATAACGTACTTGAACAGTGGCAAGTTCGTATTGGAAAAGTGACTTCTGGTTTAAAAGGTCTTCGAAGACTAAAAGATTGGATTGCGGATACTGTTGGAATGTGTTTGGAATTTTGCTGCTTGCTGTACTACGCTGCTCTTCAATTGGCTGTGGAACATTTAGAGGAAAATGAAACTGACCTATTTAAATTTGGATGTGGATAAAAGAACATGTTCACCATCTCGCTTAATGTTTATTGCTTTGAAATATGCAGACAGGAAGAACCCAAATGTCATAAATCAATGCGAGAAAAATATCCTTATTATTGAGCGAGTTACTTACATTCATTTACTTACTGGTCATCACTTTGTTAATGTTAGTGACATGATTCTGGAGCAAAAGTCCATCAAACTTAGCTGGACGTCACTAATGTGTGGTTGCCGTTACAGAAATTGTGTATGAATTCACTTGAGCCGAGTTTAATGTGCATTTATTCACTTCCATCTCAAAAGTTCACTTGACTCCTAAAAACGGTTTTATCACCGGATACAAACTAGAGTTAAGAAAAAACTCATAACATGATGTTATGAGTTTTCATTTATTGGATGAAAGCGATTTGTTACTGCAAATTTTCCTGTTTTGCGTAGATGAGGATGCGGATGTTCATTGATGATTTATTTATTTTCAACGCAATTAAAATTGAAGCTAAGAGTGCTTTACAATTCAATCATTTGTTTTGCAAAATATCCCTCAAATCTGAAGCCTAAATATATGTTATATCGGCAGAATTATATGCGTCCTTTGGCTAAAACAAGTTAAGCAAGTGTAATTTTCAAAGACTTAATTCCATTGTAACCATAGCACGCAAGTTACATTAACTCAATTTTGCATACAATTCGATTGAACCAAACCACTTTGTTTAATACAGTCAATTTTGGTAATGTGAGAGAAGAATTTGATGAACTAAAGGGAATGTAATAAAGGAAGAAAATGGAAAACAGGAAGAAAACATTTTCCCTGCTAAATATAAAAGTACGGTTTCTTCTGGATCCTTTGCAGTCTGTGTCCTTTGATTTTCTCCTAAACTCTGAGGTTGTGTCAAGATGTGGCAGTTTGTATCAAGCAAGCAAGCCACTGACAAGGTTCCAGGGAACCTTTTTTCATTCCATAACCACTTGCTACTTTCTCCATTTAATCACTGGTAAGTCTCATATCAACATAATCATCAATTTTTTTATGTCATCCAGAAATTTTCGAAATTTCTAAACAGTTTTTTAAACCTGCCTACGTTTCTATTAATTCCAGCTTTATATGCAAGATGGGCAGACACAATACACGCCGAGATCGACACCCAACTGGGACAGTACAATTTCGAAGGCCTCAACAACGAAAGTTCAGGGGTTCAAATCGTATCCCTATTTTGCCAAAACACCTGAGGGCCAAAAGAGAACCAGCTAGTGCGTTGCTGATGGTGTTTTTTGTCGCTTGCTTTTATTTGAGTATCGTTTCCTTCATTTGGTTACTGGAAGTGAATTCATTTCTACCTTGGCTTTGAATTGTTTGCCAATTCTAAGTTACCGAGTTTAAATGAGCATTTCGTTTTGAGTAAAGGCAAAACATTACAAATACCTGTAAAGATAAAGTTGCTTTGAAAATTGTGCATTTTTTCCCTTCATGTACTTGTCTGGCCATCACATTTTTCTTCTATAAAAGTGCATAAAACCTTACTGGACATCATTACTCATCAACAACACAGTTTTACAGTCTGCTAAATGTCTGATACACTTATCGTTAGTAATCGTGGATAAGGGACACCTATACAGGTAAATTATTGTATCTGATTCATTATAATTGACCTAAAACTCAGGCAAATGATTGTTATCACCCTGAACAATTAAATTTCATATACTTTTAAGAGAAATAATTATCAATAGTACATTCAGTGATATTAGTTTCAGCAAGCATCATTTCATCATAAAACTTGTTTCAATTCGATTTTTGTCGATAAGCTTCAGCTAAAATATTATGGAATCGCTTTCTTACTCGGAAGAACGGTTGCTACATACACATACCATAAAGTTGCTTTGGGTCATTGTTATTATTAAAAAGTATCAACAGGATAGACATAGAACTGCGGATAACGCATCTTCACTATTACATCATTACTGACTCAACTTATTAGTCATTAGTGAAACAACATGGTATTGAGTACGAATGGTGTGTTTATGGGGCATAATGATATGTCTGCAACTCAATGTCCTGTTCGCTATTCAACGCTGTCCGTTAGCATCGCCAAGCACTAGCAAATTCGCTAGTGTAAAACACAATCACTCTGTTCTGATTTAACTACTTCATTACTTTCGCCTCTCATGTGCTTCCTGTCGCTTAAAAGTGGACCCAACAAACTTTAGCATTATCTGCATCTTGTCATCATCGAAGAAGCCTGATTTTGCCAGAGTTTTACATACATACCTTTCCCAGTGAATGAGAAAAAAGACTCTTGGCATGTTGCTGTGCAAAATCATTCGTTATAGTGCTTTTGAACGAGGTACAACTTTGCCTTTGATTGGCAAAAAGGCATATCTACGTTAATGTCTCTCGTAGAAAGTGCGTAAAAGCTCAACATCAAAATCCTTCATTCTTCTTTTTTGCATGAGCAGCTACACATCCATTTGTTTAGTAAAGCATCCAAACTGCATTCAGCTAAACGTGCATATTATATGGCACTTAGGACTTTGAGTTTTGAATGTGGAATGTAAAGAGAAAGCGATGCATATTATGCTCAGGTTCTTTATGGTGGATTCCATGCTCCGTGATTTAATGCCTACGCTCCTCACAATTAATACGTCGACAGGATATAAATTAACCAGTTTATAATACCACTGGGGGAAGGCCAGTGTTGTGTCCGGATATAAAAATTTGACACCAAATCGGGAACTTATTGTTCATTATGTAGTTGTCTTTGTTGCAGGAGGCTTTTGCTGCTCTGGGCCAAAAGCTCTAGTACTTATGAATTCTGCACTTTCAGCTTTTGATTGGAGCTCATGTAACGCAATCAGCAGTAAAACAAAAATGGTAAGATCATTATAAAAGCGATTACGAGAACTGACATGGAGATGCAGTTGAGAAAGCAGTATAACGAAGGCTAGATGCAAGTATTACCACTTATGTAAACAAAACTGAAACTTGAGGACTGAGCGATGATAATGATCATGATAAGTCTAACTTTCCCATTGATTATATGAGATACTGCATATTGGTCACATTCATTTGCTCGTGAAGCCTTTCACATGGTTCACCTTTTTTCTCAAACTCTGGCATCAATTGAGTCCTGCAAACCAAACAAATATTCTGAAAATTCACTGACTTCAGAGTTTACCTGATTTCTACCCTTTTGGAAATATTTTGCTTCATTTTTAGAGAAGAAAAGTTGTCCTTTTTCAAATTCCTTCAATTCGTTTTAAAGAAGAATTGTGAACATCAATTATTAATACGGACTTCGTCTCTCCAGGATGCCACGCCGTCAAAATGCACAGCGTCAAGTTGCGGTTGGTGACGAGATTCCTGCTAGAAACGGATTACGAAGACTCAAACATTGGATTGTGGACACTGTGACGATGTTTTGCGAATTTTGGAGTTTTCTTTATTGGGCTGCAATTGAAACGGCTGTGGATTTTTTGGATGGACATGAAAGCCAACTAATTATATTTGGATCTGGATAAAAGAACATTTGAACACTTGTTTGAAATCAGAAAAACGCCCAATCTTTCTTATTCTTATAAAAAGAATGCAGAAAATGGAAAGTAAATGGAACACAAAAGTTTCAGTGATATTTGTTCAGTTTTTCAATCACCAGTGATTATCGTTGTGCTCTTGCGTTGCAATTCTTTTAAAGTGAAAGTGCGTAGAAAGGAGTAGAAAGCAAATCTTAGTTTGTTAGCTGCCCTTTGCCCCAAATACAATCAAGGCTTATGTTACTTAACACTATTACGTCATATTTTGGGTCTCTTTTATCTCAAACTCCTCAGGCTTCGAAATCAATAAATGCAACTGGATATTATACAACTCAATGCGAGTTTAAGGAACCATTTTTTTATCTGTTTATTATAACTTATCATTTCAGCGTACAAAACATTTTAAATGGAAAGGGATAATTAGCACATCACCTTTCGCTAAAAACTGGATACTTCATGTCGTAACGGGATTCTTTCCACTATTGCCTATCATTACTTTGTAATTTGTTTGTATAAGAGAGCTTACGCATTATGCAGCAATATAACAGTGGTGATGTCGTAATCCATGTACATCATTATTTGGTTGAGATCTCGTAATGCACTCCATCGCATTTCACGCATCCTTCTCAAGTTGCGTTTTTAGTTGGCGATCAATTCGCTTCGTAACAAAGTAAGGTAATCTCTGACTGTGGTGAGTTGCGTCAAGATGATCCAGTCTTGAACACGACAAGAAAGAACATCAAGCAATCGCTCATTCCTCTGCACCTGAGAAGCTCATTTCATTTCGGATTTCATTTAATCACTGGTAAGTGAAAGTCAGGATTGTTAATAATATTTGAAATTGTATAAAGTTTTGACGAGATAACTGAGTGGTGAATTTGTTTCAGTTTATTTTAGTCGTTTTCCAAAATGGCGAAGAATAAAAAAGGGAAGGTGGTTCGGTTCGCTGGTACTGCCGGAGTACGACTTCGAATCAACAAGGGTTTAAATCATATTCCTGTCATGCCGAAAGACACAAAGTCGAGGAGATCGCCAGTTATGGGTCTCTTTATGGTGGCATTCATTGTCAGTCTCTTTCTGGTGTTCCATTTTTACCTTTGGGGACTGGGACTCCAGTTGCTTGCTGGCTTTGGGTCTAAAATGGAAATCCAAATGAAAGCCAGCTAACCGTTCTATTTGTTCTTGATTAAATGCAAAAGTTGGTCAATAAATAAGCAAGAAGAAGTTGCAGTTACAATTTAAAGTTTTCCTTTATTTGTATTTCTGTGTGAAAGTGCAGACGTCATAAAAAACGTGTAGTAACATCTTCCTCAAAAGTGCATTCAAGCTCAACGTGAAAATGATTTTCCTCTTGCTTTCTTCTTGAACAGCTACGACATGTTATGTACAGCTAACCAACCCTCCCTATTATGCTCATGTTCTCTATCCTGAATTCGGTACATCCGTTGGTCTATCTGAAGCATTTTGTATGTTAGGTTACAAATAGTGACCACCTTATTGTGGAAATCAAATCATGTAAATACAATTAAAACTTAGATGATTTCAACTAGGGTTTACTCCAGCCTCGTGTATTTCAAATATTGTCCCAATTACACTTTAAAAATACACCTGCTACGGATTGTTTCCTCAAAATTTGATGGGCAGATCCAAGGCCCAAATCATTCAAACAAGTTGAAACTGAAGAAATATATTTAACTTCTTACCGGCTTTCTATTTACATTTATCTGAAAAACGTTTCAAACACAAAATTATAGTAGTTTGGTGTTGTACTCGAATGTAATAACAAATATATACACTGATGCTCTTTATGTTAAATTCAGTCCATCGGGGGCCTCCACCTCCGATGCTTGGAACCTTTGGGGTTTGTTGAGAGTCTTCCTCTACACTCTGACCTAGGGCTCGGTTCAATTCAACCTGAATTGAAAATTTTTCAATTCAATTCAATTCAATCCAATTCAATTCAATTCAATCCAATTCAATACATGCTGAATGAATTGAATTGAAAACCTTATGAATTGAATTGAATTG
>JAQGAP010001990.1:0-16949 GCA_034697805.1 Orchesella bifasciata | reverse complement strand
GTACTGTTATTTGAATATCAATATTTATAGAAAGTGGAATAAGGCATATATGTACTTAACAGGGAGTACTTAGAATTCACGCATTTTAGTGTCGTATAATTTAGTCTACAACTAACTCAGTCCATAGTTTATGACTTCAAATGTAATTTTTACAAACATTCCATGAAATAAATAATTACTTTTTCAAATGTACGACAAAATAAATACGCAACAAACATACCACACACAAAATACGAATGAAAAACTTTGAGCGTTCTTATTTCTAAGAATTAAATTCGGCATAAAACCCAGATTTATTTTAACTTTAAAAATCAAAATCAATATTTTTTATCAATAGAATCATGGAAAGTTCTCAACCAAGTGTAAGTAATAGCAAGTTGACAGTCGCAGTTGGAAGCAAGAGCAACATTTGGTTTAGAATGAAGCAGACTGCCAAGAAACGAAAAGAAGGTGCAAGTAGTAACAGGGAGAGGTTGGGTTTTCACCATTCTGAATGATACCCATAAAAGTAAAAGGGCATGCATTTAACGCTGTGCTGTATAATAAAAATAAGCCTCATATCAAAATAAGAAATGCGCCTCATGATACATTTGTTCCTTTTGTAGGATTGATAGCCTCATATTTAAATGAATCTGTAACATTTTATTAGAATTTTGTACACCTTATCTAAAAGCATTATAAACGTAGAAATCAATTACTTAATAACATTTTATTTAAATAGCCCACACTGAAATCTAAATGTATGCTTATGTAAGCTAACAAATGGTATATATTAGACGTATGTAAAATGTGGTCTCTGATTGAACTTGTTATATACTTGTTTTCCGTTATCTGAGGCAAACTATGCGTACTTACATAGGATTTTTTTTCATATCATATAAATGAACTGTCAGTGAAAATTATATTTAGGTACATTTTCATCACAGTAATGTATTGTTATGATATTTTTTAAAGTCCAACCAGGTTTCGACAATATTGCAAAGTAAGGCATTATGATATGTTATTGATTTATTTTTAAATAATAAGAAGATGATGTTTTGATGTGATGAAGCGTAATGCAACTACGTACAACTCCGAACAGAAGTCATTAAGCGTGATTATTATGCACAAATACCATTTACATCGTGTCACTAAATTCTAACCTTCCCGTTTCAATCAGGGTTTGTGTCAATCAGCAACAACTGCAATCGACAGAGTTTGAGTTTTATTCACAATAAGGCTTGCTATGTGATCCATTTGAGCATGCTTGCAGAAATACAATACGCTTTCATTAAATAACTTGAGCACCAACATGGAGTACAGGTTGAGTAAATGAATTTCAGTTTCATAGTCAACGTCGTTCAATGCGGGACACCCATTTAGCTTGTAAAGAATGCAAAGCGTATAATGTTAGAAAAACTATATCTTGATAAGCTAGACTAGGTTGTTGTTTTTACGATTTAAAAAATATCAATTATCTTACCAATATCAATATTTTCGTAACAACCAAGTCAACTGCCAGCTACCTATACAAAACTTCACTTTGAAATTAAAATATGATTCTGCTCTCGTCTTATATTTTACGTATGAATATTCAATGGTTACATATATTACCAATTTTGTCCACAAACTACATATTTAATTCATAGCACTTTTATGAGGAGATGGTGAAAGATAATTGCTTGATTTCTTTTGCAAAAACTAGTTAATAATTTTTTCTTGCAGGCACTTTTTTGTCGAAAAACTAACCCGTTTTGGCACGAGAGCGTTTCAAACTTACTACTGTGCTTAAAATAACCTGAAGTAGCTGCAATACTCAACCTTAACTGCCACGAACAAGCCTTACATCGTTTATCTATCGCTACCATTGGAAGTTTAGCAAAATTGAACCTTATACGCCCTCTGAAGTCTGAGTCAATGGTAGTCAGATACTCTGGTTAACGATTCTATGCATTCTTATATTTTAAAAAGCTCAAGTGACACTGTTCTATAAACGGTTACAAAATTCCATTAAAAGGAACAATATTTCCTATAAAAGGCACAGAAGTATCATGAGGCCTTTTTTTAATTTAGGCATGAGGCAGATTTCTATTTTTCCATGGATGGTTTATATTTGTCCCAAGTAAAAGTGTGCTCTCGTAAAAATAAACAATCACCGAGCCAAGTAGCATGTTGATGGGCTTTGATAAAATGGAGTGGACAATGGACAAATTAGTATATTTTTTCAGCAGACTTTTGAAAAGCGGTTTGCCAAATTTCTCTTTCCCTAAACAGGATTGCAGAATGCGAGAATAGGAACTGTAAAGCTGACAAGTAGAGTGAAGTAATGTTACTACAAGACTATTGCTTCTTCCTGCCTCCATCAACGTAGTAACATGGCTAAATACCAAAAAATGTTCGCAAAAGGGGGAAGGATGCTACTGTTTCTGGAAAGTAGAGTCGAAATAAGAGAGACCCAGAGGGTCCACGTCCTGAAAACTGCCGTTAGTGCGACGGGAACTTGGATAAGTCCGATTGACTGGGTTCCATTAATTTTTAAGTATTCCATCCAAATATCCAGTTCAGCAATGGGCAGCAGCTTGGGCCAAAGTTTGTTAGCGGAATTTAGTAAAACCTTTACGTTGTAATTTAGGATGCTCTCATACCATTCTGAAATATATATACAATATATATAATATACACAGTAAAAACATTATTTAAAGCTTTAGAATTTTACTATCTTCCACCAAACTGTGCTTTTCGTTTTTCTTCTGCAATTCGTTCACTTTTTTGGCTGATTCCAGCAATGCATTCATTCCTGACATGATGTTTTTTTCAGCAAGTAAATAGTGTTTAAAATTCATTAAATAATATTGAGCCACTGTCATGTTGTCTTTCCCAACGTAAAACCTTCTAATGAGGAGAGCCCCAGCGGCACCGTTTACAAGCAGGAAACTTATAAGTATAACAAATTGGTCTGTTTTCAGCTGTAAACAATTCTTGTTTGCAATCCCAATTTATGATATGAGCGAGTAAAAGTTTCCGCAAAACTTTTGCTGAAGAGAAAACCCAAATTTTACCAATTGCAAATACATTTTTGAATAAGCGGAGATTGTATATCATGAATATGAAGTCATTAGCAAAATGAAACTAAATATTAGTGTATGAACCAGGTTCTTTTATATATAAACCTGAAGAGTGAATGACACTGGCTTAATATTCAGCAAAAGTAGCTAGTCAGTCTAAATTTTAATGTCAGATCTCTTTGGACGAATGGTATTGAAATTTCCACGAGCAAGGTCAATTTGTTTTTCAAGGCTACAGGTGTATGCATACATCAAGGATTTTTATGGAAATTGGGAATTTGGGAATTAGCAAGACATTATATTTGTCATCCATTGCTTTCAATGGTTATCTATGTTATTCATGGGATTTAAACCTTTTCAATGGTAAATAGAAAGGTGGGTCATAATTTATCGGTTATTTATGGCATCAATTTAAATACGGACGACAAGTAGTTTTCCAGTCGCGACGTCTATTTTGAACGACGGGTGACGTACATGACTGATTTATCCTTTGAATATTATTGAATGTTATTTATATTATATTTTATATTGAATTGAATTCAGAATTTTCTAATGAAAAATTTACTTCACTGCCTTTCTAAAATATAACTCTTAAACAGTAATCGTATTCAACCTGGTGTAAGTAGCAACAAATCAATTAGATGCCCCTTAAAAGCTTCAAAGTATGTTACCTTCGTGTGAATCGTTGGTTTGACAAACCCTACAAATGTAAACTGCAGCGATTGCACAGCCAATATTTGCCTCTGCAAGGATCCCATCTCAACAAGCTCAGGATAATTTGATAGTCTCCCCCAAAAAATCCTCGTCGTGGATTTGCAACCTTCCGCAAACTCATTTGAAGACTCGTGAACTGTCCCAACGGGGAAGAGCACCAGCATTTGGGAGAGTAAAAATGCAAATGCTAGCAGCACAAATGTGCAAGAAACATAGATTGGTTGGGTTCTCACCATTTTGAGGGAAACACAAACAACTAAAAGCGTACCGCCATACATATACACAACTGCCGAGCCAAGAATCATGTTAATGGGTTTGGATAAGATTGAGTGAACGATTGACAAATTGGTGTAGTTTTCAATCAACTTTCTAAAGCGGGATTTGCTAAATCTATCTCTCTCTAAACAAGATTGCAGGATGCGGCAATACGACGTGTAAATTTGAAACGCAGAGTTGAGTGTGGAAATCCCAAGACTACCGCTTCTTGAAGCCTCCGTCACCGTTAAAAGCATGACCAAATAACGAAAAAAGTATGTATAGATAGAAACAATTTCTACTGATCCCGGAAAATAAATTCTTAATATGTGAAACAACGGGTCAAGCTCCATATAAACGACCATTAGTGCGATGGGACATCGAACCAGCCCGATTGACTGAGTTCCATTGATTTTCAGGTATTCCATCCAAATTTCCAGGTCAGCCTTGGGCAGCAGCTTCGGCCATAGTTTGTTGACGGAATTAAGTAACGATAAGACGTTGCGATTTCGGGTGCCTTCATACCATTCTGAAATGTGACAATTTTTTAAATTAAAAATATTAATGGTAAAAAGTATGGTACGCCTTTTTAAATTATATACCTTCAACTAAATTGTGCTTCTCGTTTCTTTTCTGCATTTCGTTTATGGTTTTGGCTGATTCTAGTAGTGCATTCATTCCGGTCACGATTTCATGCCTTTTTTGCAAGTATATAATGTTCAAAATTAAAGAAGGCATCACACCTAAAACATGTACGATCATCGTATATGTCTGAGCCACTGTCATTCCATCGTTTTTGAAGTAAAATTTTGTAATAAGCAGAGCCCCAGCGGCACCATTCACAAGCAGAAAACTTAAAAAGAGAACAAACTTGAAGGGCCAAAGACGAAACGGTCTGGTTTCAGCTGTAAACATTTCTTGTTTACTATCCCAATTTATGGGATGCGAATAAACGTTTCCGCAGAATTTCTGGTGAAGAGAAAACCCAAACTTTACTAATTCTAAGTACATTTTTGAATGAGCGGAATGAGTGTATCGTGAACAGAGAGCAAAATATGACTAAACATTAGTATTTGCATGTGTATGTCTTTATAAACGAACAGTAATAGTGAAGGACGAAAATTTTTAATCCGTCTGTTTCAAATGCTCGTTATGAGGTTAAAATCTCCGAAATTGTCGTCTTCAAACGAATGTCTTTAATTATTATGACAATGAAAATCATCTATTAAATCGCTTGTGAAGCAACCTTCCACAAAGTGTATAGAACTAGCGCGTATTTAAATATCCTTCACCGAAAATCCGTGCCAAAACTAGTGATTTTGGTGCAAGCAGGAAATTATATTTGTCCTCATTTGAAGGTTCTGATTAAATATAGACGACTCAAACTATTTCAACGATAAACGGCCAATTTGTCAAATTTTATGAAAATCCTTTAAATAAAACCCTGAACGGTTTGTTGCTGGCGTTCTTGGCACGAGATGTGAAAGGCTTGTTAGTCCTTCCTGTTAATGCCGTTTAACAGTAATTGTGAAAATGATATGAAACAAAACCATTGGTAAATTATAGCAGGAAGTAATTCAGGACATTATTTCAACCTAGAACAATTGGTTTAGGGAACCGGAATCAGTTATGGATGTACATGACTGTGATACATGCCGGTATAAACCTATAATAAACGGAATGAAATGAGAATAAAAGGAAACTAAACTGGTTATGTTTTCATTCAACCCAAAAGTACACATTTCTTTGAAAACTTCTTTCAGGAACTAATTTCTCAAGCAACCAGTATTCGTGGGAAAATGCTAAGAAGCTGGAGCAAAAGAATGACTTATGCATGAACTGGAAACAGGAACGTCATGCCTGTTCTGACTCATTTTACCAGTGTGATGTCAAGGCTTGAAAACTAGTTTCATCCATTTATGACTAGCTTCCATAAAATGTGATCTGCTGGTATATCTGCAAGCAGCTCAAAAACTGAGATTTCAAGTAGGTTGTGCGAGGTTAGGAAAATACACACATACATAAAAAACTTACCCCTGCTTTTCCATCCTATTCTTAACATCTCAAGCTCAAGTTTACACATATACCTAAAGCTTTTATGACCTATATTTGGTTACGTGGCTCCTTCATTAGTTTTATACATTGGTGATGATAATGATCCAATAACCAGTTTTTTTCTGGGTTATTTTTACTTATATAAAATCCATTCTTACAAACGCAATCCTTCACTTCAGTACGATTTCCGACTCTGTAAACGAAGCATTACTAGTTTCCGGCAATTGTCGATATGCAATACAAAACTCATTTTTACTCCATTTGCTTTCTATTTATTGTGTTTCAATATTGGCCTTGGTCATTCAACGATTTCTTTCCTCAAGGATGTGCTCCATATAATTCTACACCGGTTGAAATAGAATATCCATTTGAAAGCTGGGCGGAATGTCGAGCAAATTTAGAACAAAATGAAACATCCGAATCATTATATCAATTTATCAACATGCCAGTGGTAAGTTGTCTGCTAAAATATTTTATTACAAGTAAAAACGTAAAAGAGAAGTTCCAATAATGATGGATGTGCATCAGGTTGATGAAATTCAGTTACGAGGATATAACGCAAGTTCACATTCGATTTTGTCGGAGGATGGCTACATTTCCACAATATATAGAATTTCAGGGTGTTTGAAATCTCCTCCCAGAGTGGGAAAGAAGGCAGTGCTATTGTTTCACGGAGGGTTTGGTGGTAGTGCGTCTTGGATTATACAGCCAGAAAGTAGAAATTTGGGTTAGAAAAAATATTAATACAAAATATTATGGTTAGGCCTAAAAATTTGTTTGGTATTTTATGAGCTATTGCGATTTTTCAGCATTTATGCTGGTTGATGCTGGCTACGAAGTTTGGCTTGCCAACTTGAGAGGCACAACGCCATCCCAGAATCATACCCGTTTGGATGCTGAAAACGACCTTGAATATTGGAACTTCACCTTTGATGACATTGGCACTAAAGATGTACCCCTCTTTGTGGATCTGGTTTTGGAAAAAACGGGGACTAAAACCTTATATTTTGGGTGTCATTGTGGAGGCTGCCTTTCTTATTTTATTGCGCTAACAGAAAAGCCTGAGCTGAATAGCAAATTTCAAGCGGGATTTTTACTTGCCCCTGCAATGCATACTGGAACATCGACTAGTTGGATGATGAGGATTTGGACAATAATTGTTGGATCCCCGTTAGAACAAGTAATGTTTCGGATGCTCAAAGGGCGAATTAATGTTGAGCCTGGCTCCCTCGCAAGCTATTTTGGTTTGACACCCGATAACATTTGTCAGAGCAAGATATTGCGTTGTGGATTGTGTGACAATTTGTTCTTTGCTCTTTATGGAAGTGATGCTGCACAATTGAATTATACGGAATTACCAAACATTCTTGGCAAGCTTCAAGATACATATGGACTTGGGCTACTTGTTCATGGAACGCAAATGTATAAAAGCTACAGATTTACGAAGCCAGACTTTGGAAAGGAAAGGAATCTAGTGAAATACGGAAGTGTTGAGCCACCAAGCTATGATTTTAATCAGGTGGCTGTTCCCACGTATATATTTTATGGAGAATCAGACAATATAGTTACACCTGCGGTAAGGTAGAATTTTTATTTTGTTTTTTGAAATTTTTTTTACATAAATTATTGACAGTTTGTTAATCATAGGATATTGCGAAAACAAAAGAGGCCATTCCTGCCGGCTACATGCGGGGATTTTACAAGATTAAGTGGCCACGTTTCAACCACGTGGATTTCCTTATGACTAAGGATGCTGACATTTTGGTTTACAACAAAATTTTAAAATTAATCAATAAAATAGAGACAAGTCCATGAGATGTACGGTACATTAAAAGTAGCTACCGTACAATGTCGTATGTTGTCTCATTTTTTACATAGGCTTAAACGGTGCGGTGTCCAGTCACCTTGACAAGACGACGTTCTGACAAATATTTGCAATTGTCAGGCTGGTATGAAAAAATTCAAATGAATAAAGTGACAACTCAAACTTTGACCCTTAAACCAACTTGTCAAGTTTCAAAAGCAAACTTGACAACCGTGGCACTTGATTAAAAATCTTTCATTTGTTATTGAAACAGCTTAAATTTTATCATGCATACTACGACGTGACATAACACGGGCGAATCCTCATAAAAATAGTTATTTCTTTGCTTATTTCGGTTTGGAGAAATAACTTACAGAAATATATGATATAAATAATTTAATTACTCGAAGCGGCTTTTACGTATAAATCAAATACAGAAAACCCTGGGCGAAAACAAGCATCTGAATTAAATTGCGTTTTTATATTTCCAATGGAAAATATACAATAATGTCAAACCAATTTACCCTAAATTCTGTATTTTATTACAATGAGTTTCTTAAAATTTAAATTAATTCTTAGATTCTAGTTCATTCATAGACTGCAGTATTTTGTTATACAGTAGAACATCAGCATCCTTTGCAATTAGAAAATCTACATGATTAAATGCTGTCCACTCGACACCGTGAAAACCACGCATAAACTTAGGTGGCAAAGCATCTCGCGTTCTTGCTACATCCTGAAAAAATCAGTGTATAAACAATCAAAATTAAATATATATTGTCTAAGGCTACCATTTAACGCTTTTATTTATAAATGTTTGTTTAAACTTACCGCAGGTGTGACCATATTGTCATTTTCCCCATAAAAGAGATACGTCGGAACAGCAACGTTCCCCATATTATAATGTGGGGGTTGTGTGCTTCCATACTTCACCAAATTTCTTTCGCTTCCATAATCATACTTTCGAAAGCTGCCATTATTGTAATTTTGCATTCCATGAATTAGAAGCCTGAGAGCAAATGTGTCCTGCAATTTCACAATTGCGTTTGGGAAGTCAGTGTAATTCAACTGCATTGCGTTATTTCCATAAAGTGCAAAGAAAACACTGTCGCATACTCCACATCTCAAGTATTTCCACTTGCAAAGGTTTTGGGGTGTCAAACCTAACGCGTTAACAAGTCCACCTGGCTCTCCATCAACCCGTCCTTTCATCATGTTGAACATAATGGACTCCAATGGCGATCCAACTATCGTTGCCCAAAGGTGAAGCAAAGGGTTGTACGAGCTTCCAAGAAAGGTTCCAGGAGCCAGGTAAAACCCAGCTTTGAATTTTTTGTTTAATTCAGGTTTTTCTATGAGCCCAACTGTATATGAAATACAGCCAGATGAATGGCATGCAAAATACAATTTGTCGGTTTTTGTTGTCTGCAAAATTAGATCCACAAAACGGGGAAGGTCTCTGGTGCCAATGTCCTCGAATGTGAATTCCCAATATTCAAGGTCAGTTTCGGAGTTCAGTTTGGTGTGGTTTTGAGATGGGGTTGTGCCTCGCAAGTTGGCAAGCCAAACCTCATAACCAGCTTCAACTAGCAGGAATGCTGAAAATTCCATAATGATTTTTATATTTTAAAAGTTCATAATAAATAAACAAACTTTTCGAATTCCATTTTCACACCTAAATTGCGACTGCCAGGTTGTATTATCCATGATGCGCTACCACCAAACCCTCCATGAAATAAAAGAACTGATCGCTTTCCCAACCTTGGTGGAGATTTCGCACACCCGGATATTCTGTAGATTGACGAAATATAACCATCATCCGACTGAATTGTGTGTGAAGTTACGTTATATCCTCGGAACCGTATTTCCTCGAGCTGGTAGAATATTTTTGACAAAAAAATCGTGTAAATACAACAGTTTTATTTGAAATTATAAACAATTCAAAGATATTACTTATACTTACCATTGACAATGGCACATTGAGATTCTTTTGAGAGGCTTTTTCACTCGATTCTAGTCCACGACGACATTCCACCCAGGTTTCAAAGGGATATTCAATTTTAAAATCTGGGGGTTTGTACACATCCCAAGTGGGTTGAAACAGATCTGCAAATTTCCATTGCCAATAGGAATACACTAGAAACAATGTAAAAACCGAGTAAAAATGTGTTTTATATTCCATGTTTGCTCAAGACAATAATAACAAGAATATTGATTGCTCACTATCCGGATTTGGAATGGAAGTAAAATAATGTTGAGTAAGCAAGCAAGAAAGAAGAATAAATAGCAAGGATTTTGTCCTTCCTGTCTATCTTTTTTTCTCATACACGTGCGAAGCTACCTAACAATGACGATATGTCTGGTTCACGTATGCATTTTATTATGAGAAATATATGTGGGGGAGGTGCGTCAGAAATCAGTCATCACATCATCACATCATATATTCAACGTAAGCATCAATACATTTGTTATTCAGCAAGCAATCAGTTTTTGTTGAATGATCCTGCAAAGGAAAAATATGTTTGTTCAAATATCTATGTACAATTTGATTACGATATTTACACTGCGAATCATTAAAGCTGGAAATATTTAACCTGTTCCGCGAGGTTATTGGGTGAGCTCTAGTTCTAGGTATTCAAACCCTTATGGAAAAATTAATGAAGTTCGCAGTTCCACGATACCTGTTTTCATACCAGTTTCTAAACCAGATTTATCCTGAAATTGTATGAAAGTTGAAATGTATTCGTCAATCCAAAGTTTTAGACGGCATTCCCACGATAGACAGAACCGGTCTCTTATGTCAACACTCAAATTCAATTTTATATGACATAGCAAACAACTTTTAGAAAGGAATAATAAACTCTCGACATCCATTCCAGGTTTGGATCATCACAGTAAATCACGAACTTCGGTGCTCTCATATAACCTCATTGAAACTATGATAAACAAAATAGTTTGGTGTTCAATCGGATTTACAATCCTTGCAATTCTATTACACAACTACCCCCTATATCGTTTTGTACAAAGAAAATGTGCTCCATACAAAAGGTTGAAGTTTGATATAACCTTCATCAACAGAGAGGAATGCATTCGCAGCGTAGAAAAAAGTCAAGCAAGTTCATCTCGCGATCAACCCAACCATTCCACTGTAAAAACCTTGAACATTTTGACTAGCAAAATTATTCAATAGATTAAAATTAATTGATTTCTTTTACAGCTGGATGAAATACAAATGAGAGGATACGTTGTGTCTTCCCACACAATTGTCTCAAAAGATGGATATTACTCAACCATTTATAGAATTTCAGGTGGACCAAAATCTCCACCAAAAATGGGTAAAAGTGTTGTGCTTGTTTTTCATGGAGGTGGGGCAGCTGCAGCATCTTGGATAATTCAGCCTGGAAGCCGAAATTTAGGTAACTCATCTGCAATTACAATTAAAGTTACCGAAAACATAATGCGAACGTTTTTTTATTATTCAGCGTTTACATTAGCGAACGCTGGTTATGAAGTTTGGCTTCCAAACGCGAGAGGAACAACTGTCTCAAAGAATCACACGCATTTGGATGCAGACAACGATATTGAATATTGGGATTCAACTGGCATGGAAGAAATGGGTACACAAGATCTACCTCTTTTTGTAGACCTAATTCTTCGGGAAACAGGACTGAAAAAGATATACTACGCGTGTCAATCCCTGGGATGTGGCCTTTTTCTCGTGGGCCTTTCAGAGGTTCCTGAATTGAACAACAAATTCAAAGCTGCGTTCCATATGGCTCCTTTTGCATTTTATGGAAGTGCATATAATCCACTGTTTACATACATAACACCCTTTCTTGGAACACCCATGGAACGCATTATTTTCAGATTGCTTGGAGGAAAAATGAGTGCAGATCCAAGTATTCTTGCAAATGCCTTGGGTTTAACACCTGAAAACCTTTGCAAGTTGCCTGCTATCCGGTGTGGAATCTGTGACAATTTTCTGTTCGCAATTTATGGTGCTAACCCTCTACAGCTAAATTACAGTGATTTTAACAATATAATTCGGAAGCTGCAAGATAATCTACCGCTCAAAACACTGTTTCATGGTATGCAAGGTAATGAAGCTTGTGAATTTCGAAAGTATGACTATGGAATAACCAGAAATCTAGAGAAGTATGGAAGTCCAGAACCTCCACTTTATAACTTGAGCCAAATGACAGTTCCCACGTATGTGTTTTATGGGGAAACGGACAACTTTTTTACACCAGCGGATGCAAAAAGAATGCAAGAATTTATTCCACCCAAATTTATGAAAGGTTTGTTTAAGGTTGAGAGCCCACGTTTCACTCATATTGACTTCCTGATGGCAAAAGATGCGGATGTTTTAGTTTATCACAAAATTAGAGATATTATAAATGGCTTGGAATCATAAATAAATTAACTAATCTAGTTGCAGACAGTTATCTAAAAATCAGCTTAAATGTCAACTTGAGAAAACATGGAATTTATTGAAATAAAGTAAAACTGATATACAATCGTTGGGTTTGGAAAATATGTCATTCGCAACACTGAATTGCAGACCCCATATATTTGCATCGTAGTGGAAATCAAAATCCTTTCAGATGAAAAGCATTTTTGTGTATTTTATTATTTTATTTGCTCATTCATTCATTCATAGGCATTCTGTACGCTTTATGGCGTAACCCCACATATTCCAGGATTTTCCCACGATCGACCAAACCGGTTTCCTACAAAGAAATAAATAGTGATTTTAGCACACTAGCACATTTTACATTGTGTATAATGGTCACAATTGCGTGTTCACGGGCCATTTCATTCGGCAATACTACAACTTATTTTTAGTTTCAACCCAGTTTTCAGCTGGATAAGTATTACTTTTTCCCAGTGTTTTCAATTGCAGTCCTACTGAAAAACCACGATGAATAAAATTATTTGGTACTCAATCGGATTTTTAATTATAGCCACACTTTCACGAAATCTGTTTAGTTGTAGAGAACGGAAATGTGCACCATACAAAAAATGGGGATTGGAAATTACATTGAGCCACAGAGAAGAGTGTCTCCGCAGTGTTGAAAACGGGCAAAAAGAATCATCCGACGACTGGAGTAAGCTGACAACTGTAAGAATAGCAATAATGAAAAAAACACACAAGATAAATGCATTTAATATATAAGAACATGAATTATTTACAGCTGGAAGAAATACAGTATCGAGGATATAATGCGTCTCCCTACACCTTTCTTTCAAAAGATGGATATTATTCAACTATTTATAGAATTTTGGGAGGACCAATATTTCCACCAAAAATCGGTAAAAGTGTAGTGCTCGTATTTCATGGTGGTGGTGCATCTGGTGCAGCATGGATTATTCAGCCTGGAAGTCAAAATCTAGGTACATTTTACGAATATGTTCAGTCTCTGATCAAAGTACGTATGTATAGTTCAAAGTATACTCTCCTTATCAGCGTTTACCCTGGTTAATGCTGGGTATGAAGTTTGGCTTGCAAATGCGAGAGGAACAACTCCATCCAAGAATCACACACATCTGGATGCAGATAGAGATTTGGAGTATTGGAAGTTCTCTATTGAGGAAATTGGAACTAGAGACTTGCCTCTGTTTGTTGACCTCATACTTCAAGAAACTGGAGCAGAAAAAGTTTACTACGCGTGTCAATCCATGGGATGTGGTGTCTATTTAACAGGGCTTGTGGAAATTCCTCAGCTGAACAATAAATTCAAAGCAGGATTTCTCATGGCTCCGATGGCTAAATATGGAAGCGCGTACGGCCCAATATTCACGCTACTTTCTCCTATAATGGGAACCCCAATTGAAGACTTTCTCTTTTATTTGATGGGAGGAAAAATCAGTGGGGAACCAAGTACTTTTACAAGAGCTTTAGGACTGACACCTGAGAAAATTTGTAGTTGGCCAGCATTCAGATGCGGGATTTGCGACAATCTCCTATTTGCAATGTATGGTGCAGACGCTCCACAACTGAACTATACAGATCTTCCCAATATATTGAGAAAGCTGCAAGATAATTTAGCGTTACGAACACTATTTCATGGAATACAAAGTGATTTACAATGCGATTTTAGAAAATATGATTATGGAACAGCCGAGAATTTAGAAAAGTATGGGAACCAAGAACCGCCACAATAGGACTTGAAGAAAATTAGAGTTCCCACTTACATCTTTTATGGGGAATCCGATAATTTTGTCACACCTTCAAACGTTGAAAGAACCAAGAATGCTATGAATGTGAAGTACATGAAAGGATTTTACAAAGTGGATTGGCCATTGTTCAACCATATTGATTTTTTGATGGCAAAAGATGCAGATATTTTGGTCTATCATAAAATACGAGATATTATTAATAAGCTGGAATCAAAACAAGGAAATAAAGTAAAGTAATTTGAAACGCAACTACCACTGCACAATTCGTGCGTACTTTTCAATTATCTTAAGTTAGTATTTCAAAACTAACTGCCCAATTTACTGATTTTAATCAAGTTTTGAAACATTTCAATTGATTTTTGATCGATCATAGAATTTACTGGAACTGGAAAGCGAATTTGTAAATCTAGATATAAAAACAATTATTCGTTTTATACCTTGGGATAAGATTTCTACAACTACAACTACACGTTTTTAAAACTTAACAAGTATAAAACTAGTTTTTCAGGTTAATTTGAAATGGGCGGAACCGTGATAAACCAATATCCAGACATGTTCAGTACTTCAATTTTTTACTGTTATGAAGGAAGAAACTAGTAGTCTAGCTTTTTTGGAATTTGCTTCGTTTCTATCGATCTTGATGAAACCAGTTCCTTGAGCTTGAGGGAAAACTTTCTGGTAGTCTGGTAGTAAATTTTGAAGGGATTGGAGTTGTTTCATGCTGTTACTTGACATTTTCAAGTTTTTCCCCCAAAATGTTTAGTAAACGACTCTTCAAACTAATTATATTCATCGACAAAGTTTCTACAAAACTAGGCGTATTTCCTGCCCACTTCAACGTGAAAACTGTCACTATTCATAAGGATTCCAGTTTGGAATGGAAAACGAAATTGAACTACAATTTGATATTGTTTTGGGCAGTGGCGTCATTCTGTATGGTCGTAAAATATTACAGACTAAAAGACATTGATCGTTTCAATCTCACACTAGCCTACTGGCTCAGCGGGATCCTTGCAACTGTAATATTTTCAATTAGTCGATGGTACACTCAGGAATTGTGTGAGATGCTTAATGGCTTTCTTCATTTCATACTATATATGCATCGTAAGTAAACCCAAGATTACAAAAAATATTTATATTGCGTTTTTATTCCATAAGTTTTCTTTATTTCACAGGAACATACTTTCCGTCCTTTGACCCAAATAACAGCAAAATAACTACCTTTCTAGAAATCATTCTACGTCTCCTAGGATTAGCTGCAATTGTGTCATTTTTTCTAGTCATTACCGTTCTAATTACGACCCACGGTCGAGGGACCATCTTTCTTGGGGACCTCATAGCAGAAGAATATTTTGTGTTTCCTTTGCGCATCCTTGTCATTGTTTTTCATACGTACCTTATGGCTGTTGTCCACGTAAACTTTTTATTTATTGGCGCTGTGATACTCGTCTACGGATTTTATATAACACCCATTCTCATTTTGGAATTGCGAATTGGTCGCAAAAAGTACAGGATGGACGACGAGTTGCGCTCACCAATTAAAATTAGACATGTTTACAGGTCAATTCAGGTTCTGCATTCTGTTGCCCTTTCAGTTTTTGGAATTTTCCTTATGATCTGCAATGCGAATTTTATGGTGACTTCACTCTACTGCAACTTTGTTCTTATTCGGTATTGGGGCCAGTTGCAACTGATGTCCAAGGGACAGCTCCTCATTTGGACATTCATTTTTATAGTTGCCTGGGCATTTATTTTAGAATTGGGTAGATTCTTGTTTGTGAAAGGGAGTAAGTCCTTAGGATCCTGGAAGGGTAATAAGTGGGGCAATATGAGAGACAACAAATTGATGAAGAAGTTTCATCGCTCCTGTAAACCTATTATGTTGTGTTATGGAAAGCAAATGGTTGTTGGGAGGGTTTGCGTTTTCAAGTTTTTTCAGGGAATTTCACGCGGCACGATGAGAGCATTGCTTGCTACCAAATCGTAATTAACATAACTGTTACTGAATAAACTGTATTGATATTATAAAATACATAAAGTTTTAAAATATTTTGCAAAACTCACAACCACCATACAATCCTGGGAATAGCGTTGAGTAAATTGGAATTAAGAACATTGACGCAATTAATTAGTGCCTCTTTTGACAGCGCAAATCTGCTTCCACACTTGCGTGGTTGTTGAGCACGCCACCTAGTTGTTATTTACTCAGCTGGTTTATTTGATTGAAGGAAACACTCTGAAGGGTTTCATAAAAGTATAAAGCAGAGATGCCCATCGTAATCATAACTACAACGACTGACGTTTGTTCACTTCGTATCCTATTTACTATTTGGAATTGTTCTGCGTGTATTGATTTATGAGACATTCCAGATTTTGAGAAACAATGAAATAGCATGGTGTGAAAGAAATTTTGGGTGAAGGTTACTGGCTACCCCGTTTTCAAAGTTGACTAAAATAACCCGTTACTTATTGCCAGGCCTCCTTTACTGGACAATTGACTCCCTCGATGTTCATTGCACCAGCACCAATCCGTTTTAACTCGATAATTGGCTTCACACGAATTCAAAATTGTATACGTTCTACCCACGTTTGATCGGATTTTTAGATATATTCCCAGTGCTTGCTTAGAAATTGTCACAACTTCCAGATTATTAATGTCTTATACTTGAGATGACCATGCTTTGTCAATTATAATCCCGAAACCCCTCACGCGAAAAAGATTGTGGTATCCACGTAGGTATCAAGGGAAGTATTCAAATCACAGACGGGTCCATTTTTTAGATTCTTCTGAAGATTTAATGAAGATATGAATTTCCAGCTTGTGCAGTTAAATCACCGGAATTAATAGTATACTTAAAAACTAGATTTCTTGAAAGATTATGCCAGGTTTGATTATT
>JAQGAP010001989.1:0-16953 GCA_034697805.1 Orchesella bifasciata | reverse complement strand
TATTGCTTTCTCCAAAACTAAAAATCAGCTTTATCGTATCTTCTCTATTTAGACGGCTTCTCCTTTTAATAATTTTTCTCGTCATAATAAAAAAGTGGAACCGATGTTCTGCCAATGTTAAGTAGGATCTAGGATAGTTCAGTTCAGATGATTCTCGGAACCTTATTCTTTGTTAAGTAATATAAACTAGTCGTGGAAAAAATTCTGATGACTTTTCAAAGAAACGGTCCAACTTGGCGTGTTTTTGATTGAAGATATTATTATGGGAAGATGATAAAGGTCTGCTGAAGCAGAGCAACAGACAAACATGTCTCGCACACATGCCCAAACACAGTCAAGCCCGTGCCACATTGTTATACCCACAAAATTATGTTTGCTTTCCAATTTATGTTCACAAGTTCCTACTTCAAGTATTATATTTATAAAAGCATCTCAATTACATCATCGAAGCGTATAGGTATTTCATTCCATGTAGCCTCCTTTACATTCTAGTAATGTATTATAAGTTTGGAACTGACGGACTTTTCCGCTAACGTAGTAGGAAAAGTAATAATAACGCTTTCCCCGAAAGGTAATTCAATCCTATCCCAAGAGATTTTCTTTTGAGGAGTAAGATTTGTCGGGTGAAAGTAAATATTAGGTTATCATCCATCAAATTACATCAGCAGACACAACAAATCTTATTAAGTCCGTGTTTCTTATTTTTTTCTCTGTCTGCTTTCACTTTTATATATTTGTACTTTTTCATGTAATGAAATACTTGATAGAATCGAATGAATGATAAATAAAATCATTATAACCTTCACTTTTGCAATGTTTATGTATGTTGTCAAAATATCTTGTCATTTGTCGTGATCTTCACCATCTGATTCTTTCCCCATCAATTGTTCATCCACTGGTTCTACGCATACCCGGATGTCGGGGAAACTTTTAATGATTCTGCAACGTTTGTCGGATTCTCGGGTTTTTTCTCAGCTTTGCCAACTCGTGCATCAATCCCATCACGCTTCATTGTGTCAGTGGAACATTTCGCAAGGTAAATTATCATATTACATCTTTTTTTTAAATGACTATTCTTTTCAACCAATTCCACATCTTGCTTGTTCAGAAACCCAATATTGGTTTTAATATCTTTCCGATAAATTATACACAAAGCAGATTAAATGCTGTTCCAAGATTATATATTAAGATATGACTAGAATAAAAGGTTTTATTGCGTTTTAGCATAAGGGCCGCAGCCCACATCTTTGGGTAAAAATGTAACATAGTAATTAATGTATTGGTGGTGAAGCTATCACATATTACATGAACAATTGCAAGTGTGCGTGTGAGGACCGACCTGCCATTAAAAATAGAATACAGTCTCATTTTAATGCGACATGTTTGAACTATATTGCCGTTTTTTGACGCGCAATGCAACGATGGCATTTTAAAACTTTTCTTTTGGGTTTTGTTATTCCGTAGCAATTCAATGATCATCTTTTCTGCTGCCTCTGCGACCAATCGGAAAATACGCGGGGCCCAGGTGGTCATCAAAGTGTTGGAGGGGCCCTCCGTGACGGTGGTAGTCGTGGTGGTTTCTGTGCCGCTTGTGTCTCTGTCAATGGAAATAATGGACAGCTTCACGCTGACAGTCGTTACGGGAATGGGGATAGTATCCTTGGGGGCAATGCGAGACTCCAGCGTGGTTCAACAATGAATTCTGATCGGATGACGAGCAAGAGAAAGTCAACATGGGACACTCAAACAACCGTTGTGAACCACCGGCTGCTCAATATCGGAGGTAATGGAGCCAGTGCCAACGTTCATGTGAACATGTGCAGCGAACATCAAAGCATTCCTTTGAAAAACATGACGCTACAAATAAGCCCGCATTCGAAACTAGGAGTCCGAGGTGCAGTTACAACAGATAATGCTTTCAATTCTCACAACCAGCATCATCATAATTCAAATCCTACATCCGCTCAGTTGACTACGTCTTTGCTATCCAGCCATGTGAACCCTTCTGAAAATAGCAGCAACACAATTTCCATCAGGAGCAAACGTCGTTCCCTTTCGAGCATGAACCAATCAAACAAGTTAATTTCAGATAATCAACTACACCGTAATGGTGATGATCAGATGCAAAGTATGGATACAAATTTCATTGAGGAGGAATCTGAGAAAGCCAGAAGTAGTAGATTTTCTGTACTCGATCAGCAAGTGCAAAATAACGAATTAATCTCTCCCACAAAATCCTTCAACAAAATGGGAGAAATATTGTGTAAAATTAGTCAAAAGTGTACAAGTCCAAAGCGAGTTTCCAGCGGGGGCTCCAGTCCTTCCAAGAAATCTCTAATGAACTCTTTAATCCGCCGTTCAAGCAGCTTCACTTCGAGCAAAGAGTTGAATCTTGAGAAAAATGTGAACAATAATAACAACAATTACACAAAAGCAACTCCTGACTCTGCGGAAGAGTGCGAGGAAACAACATTTATTCAGATGTCGGAATCACGCTTTAACTCCAATCGCAAGGGGAATAATTTGGGGGATGTGCAAGGTCAGGTAATTATTTGTTACAACTGAATTGAGAATATATAGATATATTCTCAATATATTTGATATAGATAGGAAGATCTTCCTATCCTTCATCTGTACATTTTAAAACTTAAAACTAATTAAGCTAATTAGGATTCGTATGCTAGTCATTTCTGTGATATTTTAATCATGGAATGGTCTGTTAATGAACGTACCTACGTATTTTCCAAGAATAAGAAAAGAGTAATATGTGGTACTATATATAGTTTCAGTTTACATTTAAACCAATGACACCAACTTGGAAGCCAGGGAAGCATCTGATTAGTAATTAATTTATTTACTGTTGAATAATTTATATATCATCTTCAACATAAGACAAATCTAAAAGTAGCAATTTCACGTTACAAGAAAATATATTATAAGAAAACTATAATTCACCATTGATTTCTAAGGCTTGCACGTTTTCTAAATAAAGAAAATAGACGTCGACGAGTTATAAATATTCAGGTTGATCCAGCTTACACGCACAAATGTCACTTTTAAACGAATGGAGGACAAATGTGTCTCATCGTAACTTTATTTTCACATTTTCATAAATATTTTGCATGGATTGACTCGCAAGGTAACTTAAAGAATTTAATAAAGAAAAAGTAAAAAAAGAAACTGCGACTGATGAAGACTGAAGTGGATTCCCCTACGTTGGAAATGTGTAATGAAGACTATACTTTTCCGCAGTTTGCCGTTGTGTGGTAAAGACGTGATATAGTTATTTGTACTCCGGATTGTAAATACTTTCTGCACACATTGAGGTAGGTGGTTGGAGGCATCAGGTAATTTTATTACTGACTGTCTTACTATTGGAAGAACAGGAAGATATAGATTTGTATAAAATTATAAATTTGCATGAAAGTTGAAATAACTTTTTATGTTCGCTCTGTTAAAGGCTGCTGTCAAGTCGATTCGACGTGTTCTGCGAAGCAAGCTATAATGTGTATATCCCTTAAAAGATGTTTAAATTGTAAGGTGTGAAACTACTTGGTAATACTTTGTTAATGGATGGGTGGAAGATTTATCAATAAAAGGTATTATATTCTACTCTAAAAATCTTGTGTTAATAAAGTATGGGATGACAGAATTTTTTTCAATGGATTTACTTTGGCTTTCACCATTTATTCTTTCATTTATAAAGTTTTGTTGGGGCTTACAACGGCATATTGCATTGGTGTTGGTGGGAAAGAGATTATAAGTATAAACCTGACACTGTGCTTGGTCTGCGACTGAAACTCACCGATCGTGAGTATCCAATCCAAAATTTATATAGTTGGTTTGCTATCTTTGTTAAGAAGGACCGTTACATAACCACACACACATTTCAACATCAAACATGATGACAACCACCGCATTTGTGTCATGCTAAACTTCTTCACCTTCCAGGAAATTAATATTTGATACAATAATGAGTAGACAAGTAGGTAACAATTTCTTCCAACTCCGCCCGGTTTGAAATCAACAGCACGGTTAAGGCTAACAGAGAATTAAATCTGCTCCCAATGTAAACAAGAAATTGAAAAACAATACAATTTTAATAACTCATACAAATTCACAACTCAACAAATGAAACTTTTACAATGTAATTTACGCAATCACAAGTCATTCATTATAACGCATATTTTTAACGCGTAACTGAGTAATTTAAAAACTGAAATGCGAAGCAAAATACCATGCAATGATCAGAATTGGGCATTTTTATTATCAAACGTAGTTTTGTCTTAGATATTTCATATTCATATTGATGTAGACTAATGATTTTCAGTCAAATTTTCAAGACATTTTAAAACTTTTTACAGGAATGGCATTGATTAGTGTATACTACTTTATATCCAAAAAAAAGTCTACTTCTCTTTTCCGTTCCTACAAGGAATTACCTTCTTTTATAACATGGCAGGAAAACCTTTCTCTTGGTCTCCCGAAGTCGACAAATCGAGTTACTAAATGAGCAAAGTTTTCTTTACGGAGAGAAACAAAATATATTGCTTGAAAAGAATTTGATAACCTCAACAGAATCGTGACAATCAACCTGCAAGTGAGATAAAAATTGGGAGATGACAAATCGTCCACTTTATGACAAGAAAAGAGAAAAATGGGAGTCTAAGATTTTTCTTATGTTGCAGCATGTGTTTGAAGTTTCACTCAAGTCGCATCTTTGAAGAACTTACTCCGAACAGTCAGCGAAGTCTGTTGCAACGTTGCCTCTTGTAAATATTGCCATCGTTTGCACAAAAAATAAATTAGCAGGTATTCTGCACAGCCTCTAATTAGATTTGATGTGGAAGTTGGTGGAAGTTGGAAACCAACAAGGTTGGCTTGTTACAACACAATCTGCATTATATTATAATGTTACAATAAATACTAAGATTTAATTCATTAATCCAAAGGTTTCGGCTAAAATTCAAGATATTCTTTCCGACTAAAATAAATTTGGAATCTATTCCTATTGTACCAGGATTCCTTCCACTAACCCATTCAAAAGACTTGTCCGGTTAATTCCTTTTGTGGACTACATTCTCGTAGATTTTATTTGCCAAACGCCAAAGTAGCTTGCCTTTTAACGCAGTCATTAACAGAGAAGGTAGATAAGCTACTAAGGTAATGTTGACCTTGACTGTTTTAGAGCTCTAGCATACCAAGGTCAAACAGAAATTGCCGTAATGAGATTAACTTACAAAATCACGCAATGAATCCTAAAACAAACGCAAGCATTGCATCCCACTTTCATACTACCCAGGCTGAAATTTGTCAAAAAACCGATCTTTGCAATATCACACCTGCTATTAATTAATAAACTTTTCCATTTGTAATAATTTGTTAACGTTGAGCCCTAACAAGGAAAGTTAATGACCAAGATGCATGAAATGAGAAATGGATAAATAATTATATTAAAACGACTGCCACTCACCCAAACTTTCGTAATATACACCTAATAACTGATCCCATTCACTATTATCAAAATCTCATTGGTCAGCATCCTTCCAGCATCCAGCATCACTAGCTGTTTAAATTTGAGTGCAATCACTTGAGCTACGTATGAGTCGAGTAACTCGACTCGGGTGTGTACTAAATTATGCGCAACAAAATACACACCCTTTCAATAAAATTGTGATTATTCAAAAGAAATCCCACTTTTCTCGTTTCATCGGGCCTGGCTGTAATTGGTGTAATTGTTTCTTCAAGTTCTCTTTTAGCGTAGATCAAAACCAGATTTAAAACTTTTACATCATTTTATTTTAGTTTTGTTTCATGAGAAATGAAATTTATTTAAAGGACATAAAGTTCATTAAGGACATTCGTAGTAATACACTCTACAAAAATACACGGTATGCATTAATTACCTATTACGAGACGCCTACCTGACAACCTTAATTTTTGGTTTCTTGTAAAACGTTTTCATGTGGGAGTCTATTATGCACAAAAACCAGATTTGCCGACCAGGCAGTTTTGTTACATTTTTATATTTGCAATAACTAATTTTTTTCAACGCAATACTGCTGCATCTCTCAACTATATTCTGTGTTCATTTCACTGAAAACAAGTTAAAATCAAGGATAATCAAGAATTTTCCTTGAAAAAAATGGGACATTGCAAAGTTTTCACCAATAACAATTAGTCAATGAATTGCAATACGCTTGATGTGCCTGCAAAATATAGTCTGAAAGCATTAGAAGCAAGACATTGCGAATTTCCTTTTCACGCGCCAGCTTACAGTGGATGAGATTTGGCGAAGAAAGGGAATGAACAGAACGTTTGATTGAAGTTGTTTGCATTTTTACAATACTGAAAAGTTGTATGAGAAACGCTAGATAAAATTATTGATAAGTAGGTTAAAGGGATGTAAAATTGGAAACAGACTGCTCTGCTACCTGGCGTGGGTTATAAATTGTGTAGCAAAGTATTTTGTTAATTGTTGCAATATCAAGGCAGTAATTCGTATAGATCAATTTGTAACCAATATTATAACATCATCATACTAAATTATTGGTATTCGTAAAGCAAATCAGGTGTTTTCATTTCATAACCATCGCATCGCACATTTGAAATAGCTTGAACTTTGTTGAATGCAACATCCACCCAATGTTCGATTCGTAACTCCACGCTTAACTCACAGATACGAAGTGCACAAACAAACAAAGTTAATGCCAGCGTAAAACACAAAAGACATATTTTAGCTGGATTAACTGAAGCCGTAAGTTGTTCAAGGTTTGCGTTGCCACCCTCGCCTTACAAATATTACACTAAACAACAAACCTTGAATATTGAGATGTTGATGTTTAAAATATAAAGCCATGTCTGTTAAGTTACTGTGTCCGTCACAAAAACCGATCCAATTTCAACCTATAATCGATAACAAAAATTATATTTCGGTTTATTTTTAAAAAGACGTATATAACTTACAAAGCAAGTTATATATAAAAAATCTTACTTTCATGACGCTTGAACATCATAGTTTTTCGGAATCATGATGGTGAGAATATCCACCGATTTTGGTCTCTACTATGTAAATTTCTGTAGTCGTAGTCAGGTTGATATATACAGTTAGCATCATTCGGACATTTCTATATGTAGTTGGACTGGAAAAAGCATTTCCCCTTTGTTTTGCCGTCATCTGTCATTTCGTGTTTGATAGTTACTGCATTTTTTGTTATAATTTTACGGCCAAACTAATACCAACCGTCATAATGTAAAGCTTATGTTCCATGCCGGATAATTTATTTAATGAACATTACTCCAAACACTCGTTGACCCTACTGGAATTACTTAGAAAATCATTGAAGGTCGTAATCGTGATGGACGCAACCACAAACATGGTAAAGGAAACCTGCAGTTAGTCATACATATTGACATTGACTCATCTACCAAGAAAATGTATTCGCAAATGATAATCCCCAAAAAACAACCAAAATCAAGGTAAACGTTGACGCCAGCTTTGCTGAAACGAAGCATGACGAAATAAAAAAATTGTAGAAAGTCTTCGGAACCAGCCATTTTTATACAGATAAATGTATTGCACAACAAGAATAAATTTGTATTCGTAACAGTTTTAATGTTTGTGAAGCAAACTATCCAAGGTTATGAAAGGACATTACGCTGTAAAATGCACACGTATGTAGTTGGTAAATCAAAGGATGCTTTGGGCAAACGGAAACAGGTAAACATGCTTACTAATGCAATAATTTAGCTATCTAATGGTGAACGAATGGACAAAACGAGAAGCCAGCACGAAGGGAAAAAGGGAAAGTTTAAAAAAAATGTAACGTAACGGGTTTGGATGATCGGGGTATAGAATCATATGTTGATACCATAAGACTAAGGCGTAATTCTGGGAAAGCTTCAGCTAAAGGTGTAGAATAGAATGTTTCGTGGGTGGTTCAATGACATTTAAGCTAACTTTTACTTACACTTCCTCTGATTACTTTCATATCATGTTCGTATCACCCATAAGCAGTTGGAGCTACGATCAGACCTATAATTGGCGATATTGGCTCGAAAAACGCCTCAACACGGCCCCAAAATCTCAAGTAGTCGTCCAAACCCTCTATATATAAGTAACTTGTGTGGAAAAACAGTGGCACGTTAGGGGATTGCACATAATTTTTCTTCGTAATATTGTAGGATAATTTTAGATTGGATGATGAAATTTGACGATAGGCTACTACCTATTTCCACCTTAGATTTTACTCAATACTTCAATGACAAAAAGTGTGGCTCAACTTTATCAGCTAGGTATTCCGCGTTTGTATTTGAGAAATACACCGAATTTAGTTTTAGCTCATAACTAAGCAAGGCAAGGATGAGATCAACACGAGATGTGCTTGAAATGTCAAGGAATCAAAAGTGAAAGTTTCCTAACACTCATGAACATTAGCTTACCATATTGTCAGCGTCAACAACGACTCCAAAAATATCTATGAAATGTTTAACGAGCTCATTCTTGCTTTCTTGGTCACTGCAGTGTTGATGCTACTTACATTTTACGCTCGAAAATAAATGACAAGATAAGTAGTGAAGAAAAAAGACACATAAATATTTATATTCACTGCATTGTTGGCCTAGTCCCTATTTAAAGAGAGTCTCGAGAAGGTGTGTTTTGTTGTTTCTTTTCCACGATGGTACTAATACTTTATAAATATTATTAGCATTATTAGCAGGTGACTAACTCTCCTGAATAACGGAGAGTCATTTCCAAAAAAAATTACAGTAGTTTATATTTTCATGGGTGATAGCGCTTACCATTATACGTCTTTCTGCAGTACCAAATCTGATAATTTTTTCCATGGTGAAAGTCGGGACCCACTTTCACCCAAAAAAGATTAAAAAGTAATACCACGCGTGTGACAAGACGGTTACATAAAAATTCATGAAACCTGTTTTAAATTGTGTAAAAACGCTTACTTTACGTAGGACTTTAACTTGTTTTTTGAAATCGGCTTCCAAAAAGGCGGGAAAAATTCACAGACATAACGCTCATAAAACCAGGTTTTTGCTACAAAAATTTTTTGTTGAAATTGTACACTAATGAAGCTAGATTTTAACATTTTTCCTCCAATTCGTTGAATTTTAGCTTCATTAGTGCATAATTTAAACAAAAATTTTTGTAGCTAAAACCTGGTTTTATGAGCATTCTGTTTGTGAATTTTTCCCGCCTTTTTGGAAGCCGATTTCAAAAAAACAAGTTGAAGTCCTACGTAGAGCAAGCGTTTTTACACAAGTTAAAACAGGTTTCATGAATTTTTATGTAATTGTCTTGTCACACGCGTGGTATTACTTTTTAATCTTTTTTGGGTGAAAGTGGGTCCCGACTTTCACCATGGAAAAAATTATCAGATTTGGTACTGCAGAAAGATTTAAAATGGTAAGCGCTATCACCCATGAAAATATAAACTACTGTAATTTTTTTGGAAATGACTCTCCGTTATTTAGGAGAGTTAGTCAATAGAGATGCAAATGCTAGTATTTTGGTCTAAATCGGTAATTATTTGTAAGTCCCGAGTATTTTTATGTGTGCAGTTTTCAAAATATAAGCTTATGTTTTTATACGTTTCCGCACTCCTATTCCTATCCTATAGGAGTCAAAAGGTCTAGAAAGGGTGCCCTAATTAAATACAATCGCAGACCATTGCAACCTTGTTTTGTAAGAAGGGTACGTAAAAGTTTTTGCCATGAAATAATACAATGAAGAAAATAGAGTTTGTTTCATATAACTCAAAATCTAAACATTATGCTAACTTGAGATGCTAGTAAGATGCACACTTGCTATTTCACCTGTCAACATTTAGCTAAAACTAACACTGACTTTGAACTTTACATTGTAAATGCAGATAATACTTTGAACTTAACTTTTTACTAAAAATCAGGTTTAAAGTTTACAACTTGTCACGTAATGATTCAATTTACATACCAAACATAGCAAACATTGTGAAAGTTGGACATGGGTTAAATGCCGGAGGTCATATTGGTTTAAAGATTGATGTATTCGAAATTGGCATTGTTGTGGCTTAAAACTCATTGTAGAAAATTCATCAAAATTTATGTACTTAATCAACAACTTGATTATTTAATCAGATTAGTTAATCTGTAATCATTAATCCCATACTCTGGACGTAAAACAATTAATCAATCAATCAGATTACTTTTCTCAGACCTATAGGAAGTATCCAATAATCAGATTAATCTTAAAATAAAAAATGAATCTTTAATCTCTAATCTAGAGCCAAAATTTCGCTGATTACACACCCCTGGTAATCTTATTGCGCAGACTAGCATATAGGAGGGTCATTTACTGCAAATGTTGGAGATGAGGTGGCAGGACTAGCTTGAATCACCAGAATCACAATATTTTATTACGGTGATGGCAAAGATGCAATTAAGTTCGTTAACTTAATTGTTCCTATTGTTAATGCCTATTATTAATGCAGTTAATAATAATTCAGTAATTATTCTTCCGCAATTATTTACGCGACGTCTTTGGAGTCAAGTTTTAAGAGATTGAAGCCTATTTAGCAGCCTTGAGAACCAAAATTCGACCAAAGTATTGATGTACAAAATTAGGTTTTCCAACTTTATAGAAGCAGGAGGAAACCTTCAAACATGAGATTATGAATGTAGATGAACATCCCTGCTCGCCGGTAGTTCAAAAGTGCCCAACTTCAATAATTAATTGTAGAAAAGGTACCAAAGATAGAAACTTGGTTTTAACGACATTAGGACCCTAAAAAGTTGCACTGTATCGTGTATTGTGTAGAAAAAATTGCAAACCAATACAATTTAATGCAACTAATAAAATGTTCGAAAATGATAGGTTTTTGATAGTTTTTAAATGAAATTTCGAAAAATTTGGTGCCGTAATTTTTTGTTAATTTTTTTCCTAGTACACTTTGAGTTAGTCGACCTTATCCAAATCAACAAACCCCAAATTTCCTTCATACAAATATAATGTCCAATTTTAATTTTGGCCAAAACTCAGATCTCTTGAAAGTCTGTTGCTCTTGTAGGACTTCACACGATTTGGAAGGGTTTACAAAGACAAATGAGTCTCTTTTTTGCATCTAATTTGCTCACATTATTTTTATTTTCAGCCTTAGTCAATTTTGTTCGGTTTGAGTCGGTGGAGCTGGTTAGTTTCAGCTTCAGATCACGCCCACCTCGAGAAGCTCGAGATTTACTTGATTTCGATTATGAGAATGATGCGTTTTTAAGTTGGCGGAGATAAGTCTGGATTTTCGCTTTGATTTTCGGATTGTTTTCTAATTTTGTGGAGTTGGCTAACAAGTTTTTGAGTTTCTTGAGCATTGCAGAATTCAGTTTCTTCATTTTGTTGTTCTTTTGGGAGATGGTGCTTTTTTGACGTTTCCTTTTGCGGAGGGCTTTTGTCCAGTGGCTGTACATCTTTGATGATCGCTTGGCAGTTAAGGATGAGGTGGCTGTAGCAGATGCAACTGTGGGACTTGGACTTGCTTTCGCTTTAAAAATAAATAAACATTTTTGAAGGAAAAATATTTAAAAGGAACTTCAGGGCAATGTGGGACAACTTACTATCCTTCAGCTTTGTGATCTTCTCGCGACGCAAAGACTCGCATATTGGAGGAGAAGCGACCTGAGCCCGTCATCCTCGCTATTTGGAGTGGCTGCTGAGGTGTTAACTGCAACAGTTGGAGATGAGGTGGCAGGACTAGCTTGAATCACGGGAGAGAAGCCATTCATCGGACTCATTTGTTGGCCTTGAAGCATGACCATCAATGGGTGCATCGGTCTTTTGTGGTGGTGATGATGCGGGGAGATCCTTTTTGGTCGAGGTGGGCCCATGAATCGTGGTCCAAGATGATCCCTGCCTCTCATCGTGGGCATAGCTGGAGATTGTGGTAAGCTCTTTTTAGTTCCGGGGACGTAGTATCCTAAAACGTGACAAGTGCAGCAGGTCGACACCTAAAAACCAAAATTAAAATGTTCTTGTTTGTCAGATCAGACCTGAAATTGACGTGGGGAGACCCAGTGATCGTGTGTATTTTGGATTTTCAAATAGTGAACCATTTTCTATATAATTTGAATTTGCAGAATCGTCTTCTGATCGGTCTTCATTGTAAAATTGTATACCACATAGAAACAAGGTTCACAATTTTTACCTAACGTTACAAACGTCGTTGTGAAGACCTATTTCGGAGTCCCAAGCTAACAAACGGTGATATTTGTAGACTTGCGCGCAGGCGGTTCGGAAATGTGGCATGATATTGCATTGCATGATATTGCAAGACTGGGTGTCCTAAGTTTTTAAAAATTATCAAAAGTGTCTCAATTTTGCATTTTAAAAAATTTCAGAAATGTGCAACTTTTTTTACTTACAAGCACTTCTCAAGTCTCAACGTTTGACTTTTATCCCTATAATTCACAATAAACTTCCAATCCCCGGTCGTGCCGGACTTGACTTTCTTTATTTTTCCGTAAGCCAGCTTGGAAAGGCTGAGAAAGCCTCCTTCACCAGCGAAATCCGGGTGTTTTCCACCATCCCCTTGGTTTTAATCCAAGGCTTTTAGTCCGTCCATGTAGTTCGTGCTCATTTGGTTAAGCAGATTCTGTTGATGAGACACATTTATCTGAAGTTAAAGTAGAAGCCAATGTGAAAAGGGCAAAATTATCATTCAGACGAGATCCTCCTCGGCCAGCTAGTCCTATTGACTAGAATTCTGATGAAAATATTGAAAAAGTCCGATGCATTGGAATACGACTAGGGCGATCCTAATATCTGTCCGAGAAGTGTTTCCACTGCATTACAGACTCAAACCCATGAAGATGGTAAGCATACAAAATATTTCATATTTTGGTCACAGCAATCACCATTATGGTAAGCCTATACATTCATAATATTTTGGGTAAAGCAGGAACTGGAACGACTGAACGAAGGAAGTCATCCGGAATGTTTCATCATCATCATGTTGGCAGACACTTGTTAAATCCAGGTCCATACCACCCACTGTTTAGAGTTCCTGAGTTTAAATGGTCATACATTAATCCATGACTGTTATCCGATGTCCTCTTGTCATTGGAAACAGATATCCAAGCGTGGAATCCAAGGTAATGTGGATTATCATTTATTTTTATCGCATTCGCTATATGAAACATCGTAACTTGTGGGCTTATGTTTATGCTCCAAATACTTACTTGTACCTTTTTTAGCTTCTCCAACGTCACCAAATGTGAGTGTAGTTTTACTATTCAGTAGTAATTCTAAGTCTCGTTTCAGTATTTATGCAAATATATTATTATGTTACAAAAATAACTTTAAAGTTAATTTTGACATTTAATACTTGATATGAACTAAACCGTTCTATAATTTTTAAGCTATTTTAAAACTTTTAAAACTTTTTTCTTTCCCCAGTTGGAGTGTAGTAGCTTAGCAAAATATTGTCCATCCCTGTCATTCGCTGTTTATACGGGTCATCAATGAACGAGGGATTTTCTTCAATTCTGTACCAGCGTAGTGGAGAAGTGCCATTCACTTCCTTTTGGGAGATGGCTTCCCATTTGTTTAATGAATGGTTGCCCCAGGTATGTGTTGGCTCACTAAATATTTGGAGGAAAAGCGACTTCCCGTTATTATTATGTTTTGTATTAAAAACCCAAAAGAGTAAACTTTCGGTACCCCTCATCTGCAAAAGATGTCCAAAGGCGGACAAAGTTCTTAGAGAAGAGTTCGTGGGGAGAGTCGTCAGGCTTTAGAATTGCTGGTCCTCCAATTGCCCCTATATCAAACAAATGCACTAGCTCATCAGCGTGGCCAACCTCTGTTGAATATAAATCCAAATCCTGAATTATTAATATTATCTTGGATGCAATTTTATTTGAAAACCAGCTAAGCCTTACTTGCTCTCAACTCGGGAAGCGGGACTTTCAACATCATTCCCATTACGGAAACGGGTCCAGGATGAGCATATTGGTACAAGTAGGTTTTACGATTGTTTCCCCCAGAAGCGTAAGCGAAAGCTGTCTTGTAAACACCGTGAAGAATGTGGTCAGAGTAAAAATCTACGAGTTCTTGTGCAGTCTCGTGACCTATTGGCTTGGCTCCAAAGTAAAGCCGACGAAGGCCATCTGAAATGGCTTTTTGCTGTTCTGGTGTAAAAGTGGCTTCATAGCCAACAGCTAATGGGGCAACGCGATCCCAGTTTTCGTCAGCTTCTTTAATTAACTCTTCGTCGCTCAAGATAACTACAGAAAAATGTTTTTAAAGCATTTCCAACACGAAATGTATTTAAACTCAGGTAAAGTACGGAATCAAAGTAATACCTCCAGCATATGTGCAAGCACCTTCATCCTCCACTGCCCCAATCATAAACGGCACTTCAGATCCGTATTTACTTCGACCTGTCAAGGAAATTGCTGTTTCTGTTAGGAATGGAACATTCGTTGAATTTGCCGATGGCACAGGCTCCGTTACAGGTGTAAAGAGTATTGTACGCAAGTTTGCGGGCCATGTCTATATCAAAAACAATAACGGAATTTGGTAGGTTTAGTAATAATGATAGAATTTTATAAAAAAAAAAGATTTCTCTACCGCTTTGAAATAAAACTGAGCGTCATTGAGTTGTTCTGCGGTTTTTCCTTTCAAGCATTCTCGAATTTCATGGGACGTTATTTGAGAAGAATCGGTTGCAGTTGTAGGACATTTCAAATAAGAAGCGATTCCCACAGCACTCTTCCTAGGATTTCCCTGATGAGCCCAAGGGGATAATGCGGTACCACTCTGAGCAATGGCGCGACTAAACAATCCTTTTGCCAGTGGAGTCATAAGCAATAAATGAACTGAAGCGCCCCCAGCCGACTCCCCAAAGATCAAAACTTTGGATGGATCCCTGTGTAATACGCATGACACTCTCGTTAAACTTAACTTATTATTTGATGCATATTTTAGAAGGTGCAAAAAATTTAATATTGGATTTCAAAACTACTTACCCATGGAACGATTTAATGTTTTCTTGAACCCACCTCAAAGCGAGCACTTGATCCTGTAAAAAATGAAGAAAGTAGATCATGTACATGTTACTTTCGTCGTGTCATGATCTATTATTACTATATTACCTTCAAGCCATTGTTGCCAGGAATGACTTCATCCCCTGTACTAAGAAAACCGAAAACCCCAATCCTGTAGTTGAAGGTCACGACTATCACTTGTTCATCCATAAAATATCTGGGGCCGTAATTTAACACTCCATCTCCAAACGTAAAACCTCCCCCGTGAATCCAGACCATAACAGGGAAGCCTCCTTCTCGAGTGGAATTCTGGAATTCAATGAGCATTTCAGTTTTTGACAAAAGTGTAATTGATTAAAAGCTAAGTATATACCAGTGGAAGATAAACGTTCAAGTTTAAACAGTCTTCATTTCCAACCGTGGGACCAGTTCCATTACTTCTAGTTTTCTGGATGCAAAAGGGACCTGCTTTCTCAGCTCGTTTCAAACCCTCCCATGGCTCTGTTGGTATGGCAGGCTGAAAAAAAGCATATTAAAACAGTAAGACACGTTTAGTTTGCATGGCTTTATCGTTTGCTTTTGGCTTTACCTCGAATCTTTCCGGTACACTAGCGTAAGGAATGCCCATAAAGGAAAGGAAGGCTCGTCCACTCCTTGAGAATTTGACAACGCCTGAGAGAAGTCCATTGTGGGCCAGCTTCACATTTGGTACACCTTCCTCGAAATGAATGGAGCCCCAGGCTGAATCTCCCCACTGCGCAATGACCAGAAATATAATTAGAGCACTTGTTGAAATCATTTATGAACCTGTGGTTTGATCCTTCACATTTGCCTGCAAACTTGTTTTGGGTTCGGAGTTGAGGAGTTGAAGGTGAGAGAAGTGGGTTTCGTAACGATACCAAATGGTGGATTGAAGCTTATTTGTAGTTGACGCTCATTAAACCAAATTGCCCATTAAGCATCTAATGCTCAAGTCATTACGGCTTCTTTGCTTTAAATCGTGTTAATCTTATCGTCAGCGAATGAATTCGCAATGGTGGAAATAATTATGATCGAATCCCGACAGCCAATTAAATTGTCTAGCTTTTCTGCCTTTTGATTTAACCACATTTCGTAGGTACTCAAAAATTAATGATGAACCACATCTTACGCAACTGCTAATCCTTGAAAACTCAAGATCTGCCTGCCACCGTAAATTCACTTTCAACTTTTAAGTAAATTCAATATGAAGAACTATACGATAAAAATGGCGTCTTTTTGCATACAAAATCTAATTATCGGTGAATAATTGTATTTAAAGCACTTTCTTTTTACGTTTTAAGGGTTTAGCGATTTGCATTGACTGCATACCTCCACACTACTTACAGCGATAGTTTAGATACCTACTGGTCATTATTATTATCATGAACATTTCGACAGTTTACGTCAATTGCGTAACAAAAGCCTCATGCCATACCATTAAATCTTTAAGCCGAAGCAAAAGAGTCTATACCTTACCTATAGTCTGAACCTTATAAAAATTATCTTTCACTGCTAGCCAGAATCATCTTATTTATTTTAACTGAACATTGTATTAAAAGATTTGAACGGAAAGGAGTTTATAAATGGAAAGACGAGATGATACTTTTCCTCCCTGGCATCAAAGGTTGGCTAGCAGAAGCTGTAGCAAAAAAATAACATAAATCAAACTGAAACCCTTCATATATTAATAAATATGTAGCTAAATATTGTAAAATTTACTTTATTACGGGTCATTGCCTTATAACTCAGTTCCCCCAACCAGCAGGTGCCCAGTCAGCAGCTCGTTGAACAGGTGCCTGTTCAGCAGCTCGTTGAACAGGTGCACGGTGGCTCAATGCTACTGAATAACGGACAATGTATTGTAGTCTTAGAGGCTTCGATAAGAAACCGATTGCAAAA
>JAQGAP010001988.1:0-16960 GCA_034697805.1 Orchesella bifasciata | reverse complement strand
TGTTTTGAACCTGCAACGTGATTAAAATTGGGATTTCCACATAAATTCGCAAGTGCATCTACATACATTTTTTGCTCAGTCATTTCCCCCTTATTACGTCGAGCAGATAAAGCATATAGTTTCATCATTCCTTCATAATAATGATACTCAGAAATTCGCACGGGCAACCGGTTTATCAGTTATCAGATGTTGATGTTTTCATGCCTGATTTCAATTCATTCTATACACAACACCATTGAAATGCTACTCATTGTACCTTATATATTCACAGGGATCGATTGTTAGTTATATAATACAGTTTCCTACAAAGTTTCCTGCTAGAAAAGCAAAATTGACTTGTTATATTACAATTTACAGCATCCATTCACAAATAACATGTTCCACACTTATAACAACCACTGACATAATATTTTGCTGTATTCTACGAACCTTTACTTCTTAATACTTTTTTGAGTTTTCACAAGAACGTACAGTGCCGTCCAATTAATCCTACTGGCTGATCCTAATAACTGTTTTCGTCGTTCGTGTACGAAATCGTCAATATTAGTGTGGTTTTGTTTGCTACACTACCCAGTTATTGATAAAAATGGAAGAACCCACCACAAACGAGCGTGATGGGCTGGAGCAGATGAGGTGCTTGATTGGAGGTAAATATTTTATTTTTCTAATAAATGTTACAATTGAACAACTGTATATTTTCGTTGTATTTTTCCACTTCAGAGTTTTTAAATAACAGAGAAGGCAGCCCAAAAGTACGGGAGTACATCTCATCAGTCATTAAAGACGATGCTTTACTGCTCATCTACCTCAAAGGAAGGAAATATCGGGTGAAGCATGCCTGGGAAACGGTAATTCTAACTGAAAACTTTAAACTATTCCATATTGGAAGTTAATCAGTATAAATATCAAAAAGTTATTTGTTTAGCTTAAACGCTATGCTGAAGTCCGTTTCGATGAGTATCCAGAATCTTTCTCTGGAACAGTACCTGAGGCAGTTTGTTCGTTCATAAAAGATAGAATAATGGGGGTTTTAAAAGCTCGGGATAAATTTGGGAGGAGGATAGTCTGCTTCAATGCAGGTATTATTTCCAAAAAAGTTCAATAATTTCATACAGTTCATAGTGTTTAGAAATGGCATAACTTTTTGCTGCCTCTACACAGGAAAGTGGGATCCCAGTAAACTTACGTTGGACCAAATGTCCACCGCAGCAACCTACTTCTTGGACAAACTCCTTGTGGACGAGGATTTCATGAGCAGTGGTCTCGTCTGTATTCAAAACTGTGAAGGAATGGGATTGAAACATGCGAGGCAGTACACTTTTCGTGTATTGAGGCGTCAGCTAAACTTGTATTACGTATGCATTGCCTACACATTCAATACGTTCATAACACTTATTTACGCTGCCAATATGCTGTATATTTAATATATTTTTTAAATATCTCATTTGACAGTACGCTTACCCAATCAAATTTAAAGCAATATACTACTTGAATGCTCCAGCTTACTATCCATATCTTTACAAGATCATTAAACCTTTCTTATCACAGAAACTCAAGGACCGGGTAAGAAGAATATAAATTTGGGAGACACAAATTTCAAGGTCATTTGCACGTGCAGCTAAAAACCTTTCAATTACTTTTGTTTTTATTAGCTTTTCATTTCAACAAGTGACAGACAGTTTGAGGTGCTGCATGAACACTTGTCACCAGCCATACTTCCAAAATTTCTTGGAGGTGATCTTGAAAACGAGGATGCTTTCGACTTGGACTTTATTCCTGCCGTAAAATAACAATCGTATACGTAAACATTGTTTCTTTGTTAGTTTAAATTCCAGATAAATGGCTTGGAAATTCGTACAATTAATCATTGTTTTATTTTAGCGACACAATAGATTAAGAGGTGGCATTAATAGTCATATTTTATACAGGTCCATTTTCTACGGAGCTGTTGAGTTTTGTGTAGCATCAAATTTGCGGAAGTTTGTAAAACGATGTGAATATACCAAGCTAAAACACAAATCTTAATAAATATTTCGTACCAGTTGACCTGTCTATTTGCAAAACGATTAGAAGTACATATTATAAAACTGCTGCACATTTGAAAGTAAAATTATTTTCATACCAAATATTTTGCAAAGAGAAGAGAACCAGTTTTTGTTTCTCGATTGATCGTTGACCATGAGCAGACTATAAAATGTTTGCATGCATCCCGTTACCACCCATCACATCTCGCTATGCATGATTGAAACCTGTTTCACCAGGGTCATAAACGAACAAAAAAATCCGTGGTCGGTGCTGTTGAAGTAAACCAGCATACTGAAACCGTTCCGTATTATTTTGCAGAGATGATATACCTCATGTTTTGCAAAAACAAATCGCTTACTAGGAAATGAATTTGGGTGTGAATCAACGATGATATGATCTAGCTGACAGAAAGTTCACTTCGAAGTTGATCATCGAACTGAGCATCCACCTCAGCTACTCTTTTGTTTTTGACGAATAATATTTGCCAAATAAATTTGAGGACCAAGGGTGGATGCTCATGTTGAGTGTGTTGCGTCATAGAAATTAACGTTACGTAAAGTGGTTACGTTGATAGAAAAATAATGGCAGCTTTAACCAGAGAAGAGCGTGATGGACTCGCTGAGTTGAGAGGGTTAATTAAAGGTAAATTTATATCCTATTTAAAAATTCCAGGCTTACATAACAATTGATTTATTGCTTTTTAATTATTTTCAGCGTTCTTAAACGGAGAAGAAGGTGAAAGCAGCAAACAAATAATACGGGAATATATCGCATCCGTATCTCATAACGAAAATTTACTGCTCATTTTCCTGAAAGGGAGGAAATGCAGGGTGAATCATGCGTGGGAAACGGTATTATAGACAAATACATTAAAAGGTTTATGAAAAAATGCATATTTAATACAAAAATACATGAATATATTCAGCTCAAGCGCAATGCAGAAGTCCGCTTCAATGAGTACCCAGAAGCCTTTCCGGCCTCTGTACCTGAACCCACTTTTCCACTTCTTAAAAACGGAGTATTCGGCATGTTGAACACTCGAGATAACTTGGGTCGACGAATCCTTTTTATGAATGGGGGTAAGATTTTCTAAGGGGTTGATATTTGGCATAAGAAAATTATGAGTGATAGAAATTGCTTTGCACATAGGAAAATGGGAGCCGAGTGAAGTGTCATTGGAGCAAATTTCCGCCGTGGGAACTCACCTAATGGATAATTTACTTTTGGACAAGGATGTCATGAATAAAGGGCTGGTTTTGGTTATTGACTGCGATGGGATGGGAATGAAACATTTGAAGGAATATTCATTACACGGGATGTTGCGACTGATTAACGTATTTTGCGTAAGTTTACCACTATTCATTTTTTCCACGAAGCTAAAATTAAAAGGGAACCTACAGTAGCTTGAGGACCTTCTTCTTTTTGGTTATTTCTGGCAGTACGCTTACCCAATACCATTTAAAGGATTTTATTTTGCGAACGCTCCATTCTATGCACGATATATTTTCAAAATCCTCGCACCTTTCTTACCAAAGAAACTGAAGGAAAGGGTAAGTATTATTATGTGTAATTTCACAGCCATATCATGATTTCTACGAAAACGAAAAATTAATGTACTGAGGTCGTTAATGGGTTTTATAGATTCTTATATCAGCAAGTGACAAGCAGTTTGAGATTATTCATAAAAACATATCACCAAACCTCCTCCCAAAGTTTCTTGGAGGGATTCAGGAAAATGAGGCAGCATTTGACTGGGACATTATTAAGCCACTCTATGCATAACTAAATTTAATCAAAAATCGGATTGTTTTTCTGATGACTTTGTTGTGTCATACTTTTTTGGGTTAATCTCGCAGTTGAATTCAATGTAGAAAATAAAATATTGAACGAAAAACGTATTTTCTTTTAAAAACATAATTAAACAGCATTGTATTATATAACATTTTTTTATTTTAAAAGAACTGAAAAAGAGCATTAGATTTCACTGGATATAGTATTATTAGCTCCTCATTGTTGGCATTTGAAGTAGATTGGGCTTACGATAACGGTGAGAATTGGTGAAGTAGATTTCGTAAAATTGAAATTTTCATCCCGAAACATTTCACACAGAAAAAACCAGTTGTTCACATTGACCATCTCATGCATTCCCTTTTTGTCGAGCTTCTAATGCATTATAATTCTCTGCTTGAAACCAGTTTTACCTGCAGTTTACCCGGCCTTGCAAAAAATACCGAATAGGTGAAGAACTTGGTATTGAAACAAAGGTAATATGATGATAGAGAAGACTGGTCATTTTGAATATGCTTGCTAAAACAAGCAGTCAACTCAGCCTCTCTTTCCGTTTTGCGTGCTAGCAGTCGCAACTGCGCAAGTTAAGTTTCTACAAAATGGAAGCTGGAACAATAGAAGAACTTGAACGAGATGGATTGAAACAAATGAAAAGTTTAATTAATGGTAATTGACACTGTACTGTAATCGAATTGAGAATTTATTAAATTTATAAATAAAATAGTTCCAAATTCATCAGAGTTTCTAAAAAGTGGAGAAGGCAAACCTTTAGTGAGAGAGTACATCTCATCGGTTTCTGAAAATGATTCAAAATTACTTATATACCTGAAAGGAAGGAAGTGTAGACCAAATCATGCGTGGGAGACGGTATTACGAGTTTAAATTGTGAGCTTAAATTACAAATATCAGTGCAAATATACAAGTATTATTTTACTATATAGCTTATACGCTATGCAGAGGTTCGTTTCAATGAATATCCAGAAGCATTTCCAGAAACAGTACCGGAAGCCTTTTTAACCATTCTCAGAACCAGAGTTATTGGCTTATTAAAAAATCGGGATCATTTGGGACGAAGAATCTTATACTGCAATCTTGGTAAGTCGACGGTAATGGTTTGTAGTTGAAAAAAATTAATTAATCTGAGTTATTCAAAATTTTGACGTGATCTATGTAGGAAAATGGGAGCCGAAAGAGATATCTTTGGAACAAATGACTGCCTCTTTGACTCTTTTCATGGATCGACTCCTGTTGGACGAGGATATGATGAATAACGGGATAATCATTGTGCAAAACTGCAGTGAAGTGGGCATGAAACATTTGAAGGCGTGCTCACTTCGTGGCATATTGCAACAGATCAACATATTTTATGTAAGCTTCAACATGTCTCTGATAATTTTTGATATTTTATTTACTGCCTAAAAAATATTTTGTTTTATATTCTCAGTATGCATATCCAGTCAAATTGAAGGCACTTTACTACCTGAACATTCCATTTTTTGCTTTATACCTTCACAAACTCGTGAAACCATTCTTGTCAAAGAAACTCCAGGAGAGAGTAAGAATATTTGTTATAAAAACATTTCAATCCCATTTCAGTTATGGTTATGAAATCTCAAATGTTTCTGTTTTGGAAAGTTTATCATTTCAACAACTGACCGGAAGTTTGAGGTTCTACACAACAACATTTCACCAAAACTCCTTCCGAAATCGCTTGGAGGGATTTGTGACAACGACGCAGCTCTTGATTGGGTCCTTCTTGAGAATTATAACAAATAAAATACAACTTCAGATTCTACTAATTTTTCCCCTAGTTAAGTTTGTATTCCATAGTCTACTAGTTCAGTCATACAATTTACTTTATTACCTACCTTTTAAGTACTACAAAACTTTTTGTGAGGTGATGAAAAATGTTTTAATTATGAATAAATAAATTACGCTAATTCTTGCCCGTGGGTTTTTGTGACAACTCGACGGTAATTTGCGAAAATCATATTTTACTTTTTATAAACATATTCACATAGGTCAACTTTCTCACAGGTTCTTATAATAAACAGAATCAACAGACAGAAAGATTGAGCTGAAAGGCGAATTTAAAAAAAAAATATTATTACATCCGTGTTCATAAATGGATGGGAAAACAGTAAAACAATGCGGGTAACTGTTTGACCAGATTTCAAAATGATGCTTCACTACCCATTTATCAGAAAGGAAAGAAAATAAATGTAGAGCCAATCATTCATGGGAAACGGCTTATAAAACAGTGGAATGTTCAGTCTTCAAGCAAAGACAATGAATACCGATAATTGTGGAAATATTCGTAGCTCAAACGCAATGCAGAAAACTTATTCAACTAAAATTTCAAGGCGACATTTTTTCAACCGCTTAAAAATGGCGTATTAAAATTATGAAAGCAATATAAAAAGCTTCGGTAGACGAATCTTTTCCTGAATGGGGGTGAGCAACTAGAAGGGTTGCATTTGTCAAATAAGTTAAGCTCTTGAATAAAAACTGATTGAATTTTCTTTGACATGAATTAATGCAGGAAAATGGGAACCCAGTGAAGTATCATTGTAGCAAATTTCCGTCGCGGGAACTCATGTATTGGAAAAAATTCATGTTAACAAGGACGTCATGGAATGAATAATGGACTGATTAGAGTTTGATAATTGACTGCATGGGAATGGGCTCAGTGAAACATTTGAGGGAGTACTTAAGATGCGGGGGGCCTACTGATTAACGTTTTTGTAAGAGTTAGAAAGCTTTAATTTTATTTCCAGAAACATATAAAGTATTGCTAAACATTTAGATAACTGAGTAGTATTTGAGTAAGTACAGATTAAGATAATCAGAAAGCTGAATGACATTCAACTGAATATTTTGCAAGAGTCTACGCAATGACAGACTTATCTTCAAGATCCTGTGACTTTTCTAACCAAACCAACTGAAGGTAGGAGAAAGTACAATTTGTTTGAGATTTTGATGCCATATCGAAATCCTTATTAAATGTACGAATAAGTTTTCCCAACAGGTGCGCAGGCAAAATAGAGGTTTGAGGGTAAATAGTAAACATAACAGCTATTTACATGCAGTTCGAGAAAAGCATGAAACATCTCACTAAAACCCTTACCAAAGGTTACTGGAGGTGTGCGAGAAAATGAAGCAGATTTTTACTGGAAAATCATTGAGCCACTCTATTCATAACTTATACAATCAAAATATTATGACAGTTTTGTCATTTCAGCCGTAATCTATTCCCAAAGTTTTTACCCCGATTAACATCCCGCAACTGAATTACACATTTGAGTTCAACATTGTAATACGTCTGGAAAATGGTTTTCTTGTATGCGTTTGCTTACAGGTGCTTCAAAAGTTGTCGAGGGGTTTGTATATAAAGGTGGATTACATTGGAATTTTTTAGAATTTGCAGAAACTTGAGAGCTCATACATGTATATTAAATAAAAACTTCCTATGCATGAGATTCTCCGGGAAATTATGTTAGCATTTGGGAACAGAGCTGCAGATGTCGATAAACGATTCTGATGAGATTGAGAATTGGCAAATAAAATTTCGCATAATCAGTCTTTTCACAGCAAATATCTCTACTAGACTAGTACCAAATTAGGTTTCTCAATGGTATTGACCCCACGGTGAAATGGCTTGATTGAAACCAGTTTTACCTGGAGTTTACTCGACCTAGCTAAACATAATAGATAATAAAAGGTACTGAGAAAAAGGCTTGTACATTATACTCACATACAATGTTTCGCCATCAACTACTTCTTGAAAGCCGACATAAACTAGTTTATGAAATATCTCCAAAAACATGACCTAGATGATTTTAAAATTTTGAATGATAGGCTTTGTTCAACGAAGAATCATTTGTAAAATGTCTATCAAGAATAGTACCCCAATTTAAAGCTAAGATTAAATAAAACATGCATTTCAAAAAGGTGTGTATCGATTTGTAGTTCAGTTATTACTTTTTGAGAGTGCTATAACTTGTTAGAGGTTACCATTACGAAGTAGAAGCTGTAACTGCAATCAAATGTGATGGATTGACTGAGATGACAACATTAGTTACAGGTAACTAGTACTGAGTTTTCATTTCCATTAAAAATTCACTAGAATTAACTTAAGACTCATCCGTGTTCTTGAGTAGTGGAGAAGGCAGCCCAAAAATACGGAAATACATTTCCAAAGCTTTTGACGATAATTCGTCTTCAAAGGACGGAAATATAGGGTGGATTATTCATGGGAAACGGTACGGGAAATACATGAAAAAAATTAGTCTGTATTTAAAAAATGTTAGTAACTTGTCATGAAATTAGCTCATATGCAACACAGAATTATACAGCTACGATGGTCAAACCAATTTTTTCTCATCATAACGAGTGGAGAGTTGGCTATGTTAAGAGCTCGGGATAAATTTGGTCCAAGAATATTATATTTTATTGCAGGTAGGTACCACGACGTCGACGTGGAGTACGGATGCCAATATTAGTTTCATACCTATAAAATTTTCTGTACTAAAAAGTTATAAGTAGTAAAATGGGAACCCAATGAACTTTCCTTTTTGCAACTCTACTACTGGGTTTTACCGATACTGAGAAAAAGGATTTGTACATTATGCTCACATACAACCTTCCGCAAACTTTTCGCAAGTGCTCGTTGAAAGCCAAAATAATACACTGTATGACATATCTGCAAAAACATGACCTAGATGATTTTAAAAAATTGTGAAAGATCGGTTTTGTTTTTTGTTTACTAAAGAATTACTTGCGAAGTGTCTATCAAGCACACTGGCAATTAGCTCAGTATTTGCATATTTTTCTTGTGAAAGAACTCAACGCCATTTCAGAACTAAGATATTTATAAAAAACTTGTAATGAAACAAAAATATGCACCGATTTGTAGTTCACTTATTACATTTTAAGTGTGCTATAACTTGTTATAGGTAACGATTACAAAATGGAAGCTGCAACTGCGATCGAGTGTGATGGATTGACTGAGATGAGAAGATTAGTTGCAGGTAAATGGCACTGATTTTTCATTTTAATTAAAAATTGACTAGAATTAACTAAAAACTCTTCAGTGTTCCTGAATAGTAGAGAAAGCAGCTCACAATTATTTATTTATTAAACACATTTTTATTATACAACTCGTGTGTTTTGGATTAGCATACTACGTAGTATGAGCGTGGAAAACAGTTATTCTAACGGACATGAACTTCAAATTGAATTTGTATTCAATATTTTTTTCATTTGCTAGTATTTTAGGTTCTCCGAGTAGGTTTCGTGTTGAATGACATGCTACCTTTAGTTTATGCAATACATAATGGAATTATCAAAAACTATCATGACGGACTGTGATGGACTGAGCGAGATGAGGAGCTTAATTAGAGATGAATTGGAATAAAAATTTATCATAGGTTTAATTGCAAGTATTTTATTATACCATCCCGCAATAAAATTTAAGAGCTTTTGAAAATTCAAGAAGGTAGTTAAAAAGTCCTGAAAAATATCTCTTTCGTGATTAAAGACGATTCACTATTGCTTTTGTATCTCCAAGGAAGGAAAAACAAATTAAAACATGATTGGAAAACGGTTGTTATCTAACTGAAATATCATTTCCGCTAATTGTGTAAAATCTGATCAATTTGAATGTGATTAAACGTGTGCTCAAACGTAAAGCAGAAGTCCGTTTCAATGAGTACCCCAAAGCTTTTCAGGACACACCACCCGACTTCATATTTCCTCTCATCAGAAATGGAGTTCTTGGCTTGTTGAAAAGTCGAGACAAATATGGAAGACGAACTCTATGCCACAATGCCGGTAAACTGCCCATTAAAGGAATTATTGATTATATTTTGAAACTAAATGGTTTTAGAAATAAATCAGAACACGATTACTGCAGGTCAATGGAATTCCGACGGAAAAACCTTATTGCAAATAACAACAACAGGGACTTGCTTCATAGATTTGAGCCTTTTTAGGGAAAAGGAATTATTATTATTTTTATTCATAATACATTTCAGCAAGTAACTTTTCCCTGGAAGCATTCATACCCAGTCAAACTATTGGCAGTTCACTACGTCAGCGTTCCGGATTATCTCCCAAACATTTGCAGAAGTATGAAGACTTACTTCTCGAAAAGTTCAACAAGCAAGGCTGTTACTTGTTCTAAATAATGTCATAAATTTTATACGTGGTTTTTAGTTACATTACAACATTCCTTTTTAATGAATGCCCAGAAGCTTTTCCTGTATCTGTACCCGAAATCTTTTTTACACTTCTTTAAAACGGCGTTTTTGAAATGTTAAACACTGTAGACAACTTGGGTCGTGGCATTCTGTTTTGAATAGGGGTAAGTTTTTAGAATGGGAAGATATTTGGTAGGAAATTCATGTTGCGACTGATTAACGTATTTTCAGTAAGTTTACGAGGTTTCAATTTTTCCTAAAAACTTAATTTATAAGATAATCAATAGAAACATTCTTAATGGTGTATTGACGCCAGTTCTTACCCAATTCAATTTAAAGGATTTCATTTAACACACGTTCCATTCAATGCACGATATATTTTCAAAATCCTCGCAACTTTCTTACTGACGAAACTCAAGGAAACGGTAAGTATTAATAAGTGCAACTTTATTGCCATTTCCTGATTTCAAAGAAAAATTTATAATTACTCAATGAGATAGGTGACTTGAATTCAATTCTGGTTTCTTATTACAGCAAGGGACAAGCAGTTTGAGATTATTCAGAGTAATCTACTTGCTGTAACTGAACTGGAAATGGGTTAGCCTGCGCGGCGTTCAATAAAAAATATTCAAACAATAAAACTAATGATGAGATTAGGTTGCTGGGTTGCTTCTTTTGATTGAAATCTAAAGCTTAAAACAAAAGCCTACTCTGAAATAAACTTTAGCGGCCGGAACTACAAATATTACACTCAACCTGGGATAAATACCTCAACTAAAGACTCAATTTCCTACCGTAATTATATTCATGCTGTCATATGATTTGGTACGATGGAGATTGTGATTATAAAGAAATAAAAAGCCGTACCGTAAACGAGCGTGAAAGTTTGCGATGATAGTTGACTAATGTATTGAAGTACTTACGCATTTTAGTAGGTTTTTCATACTGTTTAGTTCGTAGTTTTGCAGTTCAATATAACGACATCTGTGTTTCCAATCTACGTAGAAAATAGGAAAAATGAAACAGCCGCATTCATAAATCTGATTTCGTTGTTCCTTTAAATGCCAAAGTGAAAGTAATGGCTCGAAAACCGTACAACTGTATTTTGTATTTTTGTAGCGGCACCAAAGATTTTGAGTTGGCATTAATAAATATATTTGTAAGCAGATGAAAGAGGTTCATTGGATGTAGTTACTGCTTTAAGTAAATAGAATTTGCAAAAGGTTGTAAAATGATGTGAATGCGCGAAAGCTAATGAAAATCTTCGGCTTGTTAAAAAATCGTGATCATTTTGGTCAAAGAATTGTTCACTGCAATCTTGGTAAGTCTCAGGAAACGTTTTGAAGTTGAAGACAAATAAATATTTTCAGAACAGGATTTTGACGCGATCAATGAAGAAAAATGGGAGCCGGAGAAAGACGGATTGGCTACTAATTCTTGCCTTACTCATGACAGTCTTCGTCACTTACGGGCTGCTGGAATCTCACTGGGATCTTCAGAACCTTTACCTACTCTTGGCAATTTATGGAACCTACCTGATTCCGAACTTTCACCGGATAGTTTGTCGATGTTTCCAAAAGCAAGTAAATGTAGAGCGTATCAGGCATGGGAAATGGCATTAAAAACAGAAGAATGTCCAGTTTTTACGTAAACAAAGTTCGGACAATTATCTTTTTGAATAAATGTATCTCAAATACGCTCGGTAGTTATGTTTTACTAATGAAATAACTTGACACCATGCTAAGGTTTAATTTGTGAACGATCCGCGCAATGCCAGACTTCTTTTTAAGATTCTAGGACATTTCATACAAAAAACACTGAAGGAGAGAACAGGTGCTGTTTGGTTGCGATTTTGATGCCATATCAGAATACTTACTGATACTTACTGTTTTCAGAAGATATCAGAATTGATGCGATGATGACTTATCTAGATACTTTCCCATTTATTCACATTCGTACGCCACTTATGAAAAATACCAGTCTGAAAAATAATAATACTGCAGTAGGTGAGTTGAGTTGGTAGTGCTTCCAAAAGTATAGTAAAATAGAAATTGGAGTCGCTAATTATTTCTGCTTCTATACCACCATTGACAGAATACTCTTGAAACGTCGGATTAGACTGATTTATGATTAAATAGTTTCATGCAAAACAATTTCGTAATCAATCGTAATACTGTTGATAGAGGTACTAGTTTAATAAAATAACATTCAATCTTAGGTAATACCAGCTAATTAACAAGTAGACCAAAAATTGAATACCCCAACTTGGAATATTATACTACATACCACAATGGAGAGAAATGTAAACCCAGTGAAGTAACTCTGTATCAAGTATCCGCATTGAGAGTCCTGATTATACTTTGGGACAAATATGTAAATATTTTAAAGCTTATAATGACGCTTATCCAATCTCATTTAAAGCGTATTACGTGATAGACGCAAATCATGTGGTCAAAATCGTTAGACTATTCTTGTCCAAAAAAAACTAATATAAAGGGTAAGCGCCGTTTTTTTGGTTTGGACTCCGTGCCGTTTCCCATTGCTTAGTATAAAAAGTAATTTCTAAACGGATCAGGTATGAAATCATATTTGTGGGTTGTGTTTCAATAGGTAGTCAGAATATTAAGTGAAATGGAGTTTGAGATTCTACATAAAACATTTCACGAAAACTCCCTTCAACGTTTCTTGGAGAGGTGGTACACAATGATATGGGGTTTTGATTTGGAGTTTGTTTAAATTCTGAAATGACGCAGGCATCTTCATGCCTCCTTCGGGCTTACGAAAGTAGCGGACGAATTATCATAAGCTGTGTATTTCATATTTACAAAACCGTTTGCATGAAGTAGTGAACAAAGTCAGATTTCTCGAATACAATGACAAAGCACAAGCACATGTATACTATTACCATTGTATGAGATGAAAAGAACCAGTTTGAGTTTTGTATAATATTTGATAAAACCTTTTCACAGATTTTATTTTGTCTTTACCTCATATGTATATATCCCAAGTATGATTTTACGGCTGGAACGAGTTTTACCTGGGTTTTACCGGTCCTGAGAAAAAAGACTTGTACATTATACTCACATACAATCTTCCGCAATCTTTTCGCAACTGCCTGTTGAAAGCCGACATAATATAGTGTATGAAATATCTGCAAAAACATTACCTAGATCATAGATGATTTTAAAACTCGTGAAAGATAGGGATGTTTAATAAAGAATCACTTGCAAAATGTTCATCAACCGTACTGACAACTAGCTCATTATTCGCTTATTTTTGTGACAGAACTAAACTGCATTACGGAGCTCAGTAATTTCAAAATATCATGTAATACCCTATAGATATGCAGAAATCGGCGTTTCACTAATAAATCTTAAGTGCTTAACAACGTGTTTGTGGTTACGATTACTATAATTTGAAGCTGTAACCGAGATATGAAGAATAATTGCAGGTAAATGGCACTGATTTCTTATTTAATTCAAAATTCATTACAATTATATTAAAATTTAAAATTCTTCAGTGGTGAAGAAAGCAGCTCAGAAGTACGAGAATACATTTCAAAAGTTTTGACGACGGCTAGTCACTGCTCGTCCATCTAAATAGGACGGATATATAGTGTGGATTATGCATGGGAAACGGTAAGAGAAAATGACAATGAAATAACCAACTTTTCAAGAATTACATTCAGGATGTATTTAAAAATTAATAGTAACGTCATGAATTTAGCTCAAACGCAATGCAGAACTTCATTTCATTGAATATCTTGCAGCGTTTCTGAAAACAATGCCCAAACCAATTTTTCCTCTCATAACAAATGGAGATTTGGGTATGTTAAAAGCTCAGGTTATATTTGGTAAAAGAATATTTTTATTTCAATGCCGTTAGGTAGGTTAGGAGGGTCTCTTCAGTAGTATGATAGATAGATGATCAAAAATAGTATAGATAAAGACGTTGTAAGCATTTTTACAGGAAAGTAGTGAACTTTCCTTTCTGCGACTCTACGACACAGCAACTCAGCTTTTCGATCAACTACTTTTGGATGAGGATGCGGTGAACAATTTTTAGGTAAAGTACAAATATACTCATCTACTTAAAAATTAAACGTTAAGTAATTTTCCTAAAAATGAGATTGATTGATAATTGCTACTGTCGGTCGTAAAAACAGACAACTTTTTGGATATTGCGCAGATTTAGGAAAAATACAATGTTATGTGTGTGTTTCATCAAATATTACATTACAACAAAAACCATCCTGATGAAAAGAATAGTCTCGGGTATATTGATGTCTATTACATTTGTTCGTATGTAAAACTGAATTTTCCAGAGACCGAGCATAATGGATAACAAACCAGGATTATGAGATGAACGTGGGAAAAAGCTACCAAGAAATCTCTTCAAAGGCATCATTATGTAATGAAAACTAGAGTTCACTCTCCAAATGTTCTTTCAACTGTGCACAAGCGTTGGACATTTTTGCATGTGTATTAATATTATATAATCGTTTTTAAAGGTGACTACATACAAGCTTCTCCACGAGCTACCAACTTGTGTCCTGTTCTTTTAATGTAGAATTCAAATCGCGTGTTGGTGTTGGCCACTATATTTAGTTGATGTTGTACAAAATGGAAGTTTTTAAAGATAACACGAAAGATCGTGACGGAATTGACGAGATGAGAACATTAATTAAAGGTAAATATCAATGAGACATAATGTAAAGTGTTTACTACTAGCAAATATTACAGAATCGCTTCCTGCAATAAAATTTACAGAGTTTTTGAATAGCGGAGAAGGTAGTCCAGAAGTACGAGATTTTCTTTCAAAAGTGTTCGAAGATGATTCTTTGTTGCTAGCTTATCTACAAGGGAGGAAATACAAAGTGGAGCATGCCTGGGAAACGGTATCTAGATTGAACTCAAAAATTGTAATTTGTGCAATTGAAGAGCAACAATATTTTCTTTCAACTCGATGAATTTTCCATAGCTCAAACGCCAAGCGGAAGTCCGTTTCAACGAGTACCCCGAAGTTTTTCAGGACACACCACCCGACTTCATATTTCCTCTCATCAGAAATGGAGTTTTTGGCTTTTTGAAGAGTCGAGACAAATATGGAAGAGGAATTTTATGCTTCAATGCTAGTAAGCTCCCATTAAAGGAATTATTGACGATAACTTGAAACTAAGTGGCTTGAGAAACAAATCGGAACAAACATGATTTATTCAGGTCAATGGAATCCTGATGAAATATCATTGGAGCAATTAACAGCTGCAGGGACGTACTTCTTAGATCTGGCCCTTCTTAGGGAAAGGGATATGATGAACAATGGGATAATATTCATTCAGAATAATGCTGGGGTGGGGATGAAACATGTGAGGCAGCACACTTTACCTTCCATGCTAAGATTATGGAACATCTTTTACGTAAGTCTAAAAAATACCTAAAGTTTTAAGAAAATACTTTTAACTAATCCCATTATAGAAAAACGATATTCTTTATTTATTCGGTAGCATGCCTACCCTATTAAAGTAAAGGCAGTTTACCACCTCAACGTTCCGAATTATTGTCGGTACATTTACAAGATTATGAAGCCGTTCTTCTCAAAAAAGTTCCTGGACAGGGTAAATACAGCTTCTTCTTATAAAAATAGGTTTATACCTCATTTGTTGTTACATTTCTTCTTTAAAATAGCTAATCATTTCAACAACTGACAAGGAATTTAAGGTGCTCCACGAAAACATATCGCCAAGCATCCTTCCAAAGTTTCTTGGAGGTGTTCATGAAAACCTGGAAGCTTTTGAAATGGACCTTCTTGAAATAAAAAAATGAGTTAAGCCAGCCTCGCAGTTTTACATTATCTTTTTTTGGCTCGTATCACAAATATTAAAATCGTATTTAAAAAAAACAAGCAATAAAATATTTTCGTCAATTATGAAAACGGAATTCGCACGGAGAATCAGTTTTGTTACTGACCCTACAATACGTTAAAATGCGCGTTTCCAGCTTCCCCTTCGCTAAATCCATCTAGTTTTATAATTAAAGCCGAGAAGTTCAAGTTGTGAATGTTTTATTCAACGTTATTTAAAAATGGTGTGGAGTTAATAACTATTATGCTTATGAAAATACACAAGTTAAGCTGATTGAATCAGCATTATAACTACAAATTACGTTACAGAATTAATTCGACTACCAGATATACACGCTACCTCAATATTTCTGGATTACTGAGCACGAATATGAGCATGAGAAAGACTATAATATGGTCATATTATGTAATACAGTTAAGACAATAATCTACTTGGTGCAAGTATACTGGAAATGGGTGGTCTGCACGACGTTCGGTATAAAAACTGGTAAGGTAAAATTATAAATTGGATGTAGGTTCCTATTTCTTTCTATTGACATGTGGAAGCGCAAAACAACCGACTAATGTGACAAAATTTTCTCGGCGGGTGACACAATATTTTGGACTTATCCGGGGATCAATACCACAACGAAAGACTCAAGGCCACTGCCGAAGCATTTCATTATACACGCAATCATATCCATAGCCTTATACTAAGGCATGGTAGCCGAAACAATTCCAGCACAAGTTTAAGAAAAATAAAGCACAGTCATAAATGTGTGTGAAAAATTGCATTGATGATTGTTCAAAATATTGCTTACTTGTGCATACTTATAAAAATAATTTAGTTCGTGGTTTTACGACATTTTACTTAACATGCAATTCCCGACCGAAATGGAAATGAATTTATAAAAACGCGATAAATTGGCAAACCCGTGTAAGTTCACACGCAGTTCCTGTTTTTAAAACAAAATGATGCGTTTTGTTATTCCTCTGTTTTCCTCAGAAGTTTATTGTCCACGAAAAAGAAAGACAAAGACAAGAGAAAGAATGTCTTCACCACAATTCAAATGCTTCTTTGAAGTGACCAGGAAGTCAAAAAATCCATT
>JAQGAP010001987.1:0-16962 GCA_034697805.1 Orchesella bifasciata | reverse complement strand
TTTCAATTTTTTCAGCAGAGATTCCAATGCTACGCACAAACAAAGCATTTCCAAGAAACCATTCGCAGCAGAAGGAGCATATAAAGTGTGAAAAGAAAGTACGTCAGTATTCTTACTCTTTCCATTTAGACGAAGTTAATGATATCCGACTTCCGATGCCTCGCTGCTCGTCTTATCCTCTCACTACCTGAGGATGAAAACAATGCTGAAAGTGTAGATGCGGAGGAAATAGTAAATGAAAGAGGACACATCAAGGTTTAGTGGGTAGAGTGTTCCCTTTTAACAGAAAAGTCAATAATTTTAATCTGAAGTGAAAGGAATCCATGTATACTATTCCCTTTTTCACATCATTACATTAAAGCTTATGTGAGCTTATTCTTTACACATTTTGGTAAATAAATGTATTCTTAAATCAAAATCAACCCCAAAATCATCATGTAACTAATCCCCATCATGCCATATGCCAGGTAGGCGCAAGTTAGTTTACTCAATACGTGGCACAGAGGTTCTAACAGGAAACCTCTGGGGATTTTATCCGACAGGTTTCATTCAAGAAGATTTACTTGGGATGTTACTTTTCCCATGGCCCGATGTTCAACAGTGACCAACATTTTCAGGAGCAGGGCAACTGGGCGGCTTTGGTTTATTAGTCTCATTAATTACTGGGATTTCCACGTCGCTTTGTAATTTGAGAGGCATTTCTACTCCGTTGGAAATGGTTAAAATCTCGACGCAGCTCTGAAACGTGCAGCAAAGTGGTCAGTATCTTTCCCTTCGGTCTTAACCTTTGCTTTGATAGAAGTGCTTTCACCGTTTTTGGATACCAGTGTGTTCTTTATACAAAGTAAAATATTCTATTTTCTCAGGGTGGACTCATGATTGGATTTGGCAACATCATAATGAAGAACTTAAAGAAGGTTTGTTCCGAATTTCAGATGAAATTTAGAATAATGTATTGATGCCATGATTGGGTAAACAACTTTTATTTCATTTAAAAAGTAGATACAACACCAATATGTATATTTATTACGATTAATTGCAACAACATTTGGCACATATAATCTAGTTTCAGAGCGGAACATGTACCTGCAATGAAAATATGTTTGAAAAAGCAATAATATTATACGTTGCACAACTTATTCCATAAATAAACCATTCGTCTGGGTTTTGTGAAGTGGAGTTTACAGCAAACGCATTTTCAAATTTTTGATAATTGGCCGAACTGAAATGTTAAATACAGCAGAAACTTTCCTCCTAGATTAGTAGAGGAAAGATACTACTGAAAAATTGGGCGAATTCATGTAAACATACCGCAGAAAACTAGACGAGTTGTACTAAATGGGAAAGAAAGCTTGTCTGTGTAATTCGAATTTTGCAGAGAAAGCAATGAATGATAGCTCACTCGAGAGAACAGGAAAGACATTTCGGAGTGAAAGGGAGTAATAAAAACTTTAAATTTGACGCGAGTATTGTAAATTACGGTATATGCTGAATATGAATGATCCTAGCTGCCATTTGGAAGTGCGTCGTTTCATTCCCCAAATTTAAATCCAACATAATATATGTGAAACGTGCCGTTGGAAATCCCCAGTTTCCCATAAAAATCATACATGGAAGTTTGCACTCAAGTAAAAATTGCTGTTTACGTGGGAAGAAGTTTTTAAAAATCCTCTTCCCACTTCAGGTGTCCAGTGATGTAAAAACCCTGTAACAAAAATCAACACGAATATTCACTTCGTTGTTTTTTAGCTCATGTGATTTGACAGGCATTTCCACTTTGTATGCAATGGTTGGTCTTCTGAAATAACAAAATCGTTTAGCTGGAACCCACCTGATTGTTTATACAAATGCTTTCACCTTTGGCATAACAGGTGTGTTGTGTGTTCTGAACCGTTTATATCCTGATTAAAGTCTCGTAATAGTTAGTAGAAAGTTACACAACTTAAGCGTTATGAGCTGGAAGATGATATTCAAAGTTCAAAGGTGATTCAAATATGTACTAAAACACTCAAATCTCTGAAAAGAAGTTTCTCCAAAGAACACATTTGTAGTCTGTGCTCATGTTTTTGTAATGACTTTTCTCAATTGCGAAGGTAAGCGAGATTCCGTATCAAAGGGAAACGGTGAGACGAGAAGTTGCTTACTTCGATTCGGATTGTGTTGCCTATGTTTGCAATGCATTCTTCTTGAAATGCTGCGAAATACAAAGGCATACGTGACTGTGACAAACGATGCAATGAAAGGAGCAAACAACATAACCACAAGTAAAAGCAGGTTGCATTCAGCGGGTTGTCTGCCGCAGAAAACGATGAATGAAAAAAAAACCACAATTGAAAAATTATGAGAAAACACGTTATAACATATTGCACAAGTGATAGCCAAATGTTTAGAGCTGCGTAGTTTTGAATGACAAACATAACATATTTTTGTTGAGTACCATTGAATTCTCCACTGTTAAATATAAGTTTCCAACTCAAGTAATATTTCATGACGGTTTTTACTTGTGGTTCTGAGGTCACCATTGTGGGTTTTACAGCAACGGATATTATGGACGGCTTCTTACTGTTGCAAACAAATGTAATTTGAACTAACCTAAAGTTTCATACGACAGAATTGTTCCCTATCTTCCATTCATAAGATGACAAATATTATATTATGAAATCGTTAGATCTATGAGTTCTGAATATTTGCTTGGACGAGATCAACATACATACATACATACTCTGCAATGCAAAATATGCATGCAAAATATGAGAGAAAATTTGGTACGAATCTTTACTGAAAAATTATACTATTTTGATACTGCTTTAAAAAAGTTTGAAGTGTACTAGATTAAATTTGAATTTAAAGAGATCTTTAGTTAATTTTTTCAACATAAACTTTTAAGTGATCAATTCCAGTTTTTGAATGAGATATTCTGTATTACCGTGGATAATTTATACTTGTAAAATTTTATTTGATATACTTGCTAGTGGAGATGCGAGTAAAATGGAGATAGTCCAACTAGTAGCAAATAACATTTTATGGATGCAATGAATTTCACCGAGAGATCTCATTGGAAAAAAATGGCACAAATGTTTCCATGCTGAACCAACCCACGTGGATTTCTTACAATTACATGGATTTGCGTAAACAGTTTCCTCATTACCACTCTGTTATCATTTACCAACACATTTCAACTGAAATCCAAACAAGGGTCACAAACAAATTGGCAAATGCCAGATGCCAAATCGGAAAATTTATTCTTGAGAACCACATAGTAAACTGAAATTACCACGTGCAGGTTTCCAGAAACACCAATTATAAACATGATCATGCAGGCCTACAAACGATTTCAGTGGTTGCACTCTGCTTTTAAAATGTTCTACTATTTCTACAAGGTGAATTAATGTCTGCTCAATTTCTTCTTTTATTTCTTGTATCAATGATGATGAGTTGTATCCTGCATATTTTATCAATGATCATTCAATAACAGTTGCGTTGCCCAAGTCACCCTCAAAGTTTAGATGATTCATCTCGCTAAATTTCGTGTGTAAAAAGGTAGCTAACTGGAGTAAGAAACGTGGCAAAACAGAGAAGTTTGGAATTGGGGGAAAGTGAAAGTCTAAGTAAACCAATGGCTGCGTGGTGTACTTTCTCTTGAACCTGCAAAAGAGGACTGAGGACGAAAAGAGTTTTTTCGTACCATTTCACTGCATTTTGTAGTATTCATCACATCTTTGCTTATGAGCAAACGGGACTTACTGTAGCAAAGAACAGTTCTTAAACTTCTTTCCATCGGTTCCTTTGTACTCCAAAATGTAAGTAAAGATTTTTTATACCGTGAGCAATCTAAAAAGTCTAAATGAAGACTGCTACACAAAGCATGTGCTTTAATACTTGAGCTAGAAAGGTTTTTGTTTGTTTGCATGTCACTAAACTTTTTATTTATCAGCTTATACAAAATAAAGTTTAACCCAACATAACTTCGCTGTTCTCTTCACACCGAAACCACTATTTACTCGTTGTCATTGTGTTGAGTGTTTAACTAATGCATTACGTATGAGCTACTGGGGTTTTTACATTTTCTCTATTTATTTATAAGACTAGTAACGTAACGTAGCTCACAGGGCTCTTGGAATATTCTTTTGTTCAAATGGAAATAATGAGAAGAAAAGCAATGTATCGTTTATTTTTTACTGAACTCACGTCCAAATTTAACGGATGCTTTGGTCACAAGTTCTCAGTAAGATTTGAACTCATCGTGACAACAAAAACCGACATTTTTCATTGATTTTACTCTCACCCACTTCACGAACTCCAGTCTAGACTACAATTAGAGGATAAACTATAAACATACAATGAACATATACAACATTAAGTGGCGAATGTTTTGCAGCTTGAGCAGAAAAACTTTTCTCCTTCGCCCCAATTTTAAATCCGTTTTCGCGAATACAGAGCTGATATAGATCAAGTATAATCCTAGAATTCATTCTTCATGAATAAAACTAGACGTCTCACGTTGTAAATGGGTAGTAAAAGACATCCCTGACAAAGTAAGGATAGAGAAGAAAATTGGTGAGAAAATCTCCACTATATTTATGCCAGTGTTCGTAATCTGCTGAATTTTATATGAAGTATGACGTTGTGGTGAATTCGTACGTGTTGTGGCGAAATGGTGTAAGAACTCAAGTTTCTGTTTTAGTATCAGGCACATCCCGGATTCTATAAATGAATTGCTTAAGCTTAAGCTTCTTAGCATTTTTGATGTTTTTAGTTCGAATTAAAAAACAATTTAAGTTAAAACATATCAAAACATCAACGAGTCTTACTGCATTCATAAAAATCTGCTTCTACTGGTGGTTTTTAAACTGTGCATTATCCCAAGAACACCAGGAGCGTATTTAGTTTGCCTTTCTGAAAATATGCTACAAAAATCCAAAGCCATATTACATAATTTATTACTGCACCCAACACCAACACAAATAAGAGTTGCATTAAGCTGGAAACAATGAGTTACAAATCAATTAGCATGAGCTTGTAAATGAGCTTGGCTGTAATCATAAGGGACAAAGTTAAGAGACATGTAAACAAAGTCTAATTTAATTTGACTCATATACCAAAGCAAAAGTTATGGGTTATTTATTTTTTACATCTGTCTGCGCCTCCTCTGATTTTTTTTATTATTAAGTTTAATGAATAACGGTTCAAGAAAAATGAAAACAAATTTGAGAAAAGAACCTCTCGAATAAGTCATTTTTGTCTTAATAAAACGGACTGTTAAAAGTAGGCTGAAGTATAATATGTAAAAAGCGTACAAAATATTATTTAGAAGAGCTTAAAAACAATATATGTAAATTTAAAAAAAGTAAAATAAAGAAACTACATTGCGAAACCTACAAACTATGAAAAATTGGCTGTACAGCACACAACGACGCTTTATTACATACGACTATTTCTTAAATTATTTAATACGTGTTAAAGCAAGTCCTAAGAAAAAAATGTATCCCTAATGAAGTTTGCTTCTTCTCAAGTGTACTGAATATGGAGTTGAAATTGTGGAAAAAAAATCAAAGAGGTAAATGCAAAAGATGTTTCAGGATATTTTGGAGTTGAAGAAGCATCAATTAGGTTTTCATGTTCTCATAATCAAGCATGACGTATATGGAAATCCATAGCCTTCATAAGTTCCAAAGCCTGCTTCATTTTTAAGAAACGATGAAGGAAATTGGTCACAAAAGTAATACGACCTTATGTATTCTGTTTATTTCCTAAACACCTTTCTTAACACCAAATTCTAGTTCTTGGATATACAGTACCAGTAATCTTGACAAACTTGGTCTCCAACTCAATACGTGACTATTCAGAAGGGCGTTTTAACATATTTCTTACAATTTGTCAGTTGATTTAGTTCAACAGAAATCCAAAGCCATATTACATGGATTATTGCGCCCAACACCAACTCAAAGAAGAGTTGTACTGCGTGTGTGGAAGTAAAATGTAAACCCTTTTTTATGTAACTCAATGCACAATTTCCAAGTTTATACAGTCAGCTCAATTTCTCAGAAGCCAAATCCAATATTCCATCTCTTGGCAAGATACATTAACTATGAAATAAGTTGTACTCTTACGAAACTGTATAACTGCTTCATCAAGAATATTTCAACGTCGACAAGTTCTTGGAAATCCTGCAATTACGGACTCTTCTTCTAATACTCTTGCAACAAGTCATCATCATAACCTTTTGAACAGTAGTTTAAACATTGGTGTCCCTGGAGGAAAAGTTTCTATTGATACTAACCTCATCATATACACTACAAGACTGGCTTGGTTGGACAATATTTTAAAAAGCTAGAAAAGGAGAGTTCTTTCCTACAGAATGACGATGCAAATTTTTATTACAGTTGAGCAGATTTTCTACCGTGAACCAATGAATGTTTAATCGAGCTGTGATTGTTTAAAATGTACACTGAAATTATTTTGTAACTGTCAGAGAATAATATCAGAGAAGTTTTTCTACTGATGTAGTAGAGTAATGTTTCTGATTTAATAAACGTTTAAATAGTAATGGAAAGGTAAATTTTATATTTATTTTCAGCACTGAATTTATATTTATATCATTAACGCTTCAGTAATATATAGCGTGTTTAGCGTGCTGACTCAAACACGAGGGAGTAGATTGTATGGAGCCGTCATCTAAAATGCCAATGGTTTAAACTTGAGCTAGAAAAACGTTTAATTGCATATCATTTAATTGAATATTTGGCATGCTTGATTGTTTTTTCACTTAATTGGTCGTTGTTCACCAATGATCAACATGAAAGAATTTCCCATTTTGGATATCCTAATGTGAATATTTGTTCTTCATACCATTTGAATGATTTGAATGTCCTCAAGGGAAATTTAAAACCTGAAGAAGATTCTGCATCCATTTTTATCTGGTTTACCGTTTGTTGCTGTTGTTGTTGTTGTTGTTTTTGGCTGGTTTTCATGGACGGAACACAATCATTTATTTCCAAATGATTGTTGTTAACAGCTCATTAATCTTTACCTGGAACACGCGCTTTTTAAATCAGCAGAAACAATATTACACAAGTTCAATATCCCGTAAATTTTAACGCATAAAAATGCCTTGTGAGAAGTGGGCAATGTGTCTAAATTAATCAGGCAGCATAAAATTTAAAAAAGAGTGGGTGGCATCCGTAGCTTTTTGTAAAGTTTGTTCATTTTGCAACCTATTTCATTGTTTTGGATAAACATTGTTAATCAGTGCAAAGATCAAATATGAAAACTGTACAGTTCCTCATTTTATTATGGTCGTTGATACGAATTCATTTGCAGCATTTTGATTAAGACAAAGGAAAATTGGTGTAGGGCTTTTACATAATCAATTTCTCCAATGTTTAAATAACTCCACAAAACTGAACACGACGCGTTATTTACATAAATCTTTTCCCGGTTGTTTGAGTTTCAATGCAAATTTCAATTCAGTCCCACAATGCGCTCAGTTAGAGGCTTTCATTTAGCTTTTATAATAACTGCTATGGGAAATCAAAAGCCAAGAATCTCATGCGTCATGTATGGATTGTCCAAGCACAAAAAGTAGAAAAAAGGTTGAAAAAGCATCGTGAATGTTGCAATAAATTATAGAAACGCACAAATGTTACCATCTAGGAACCTACCTAACTTTAGAACAGTATCGCAAGGCCAGGAGAAATATTTTGCGACACATTTGTTTCGTTGCGTTGAAACCTTTCAGGTCTCAAGCTTAAAAAGAAAGAAACTATGACTTATCAAAAACGTACCTAAAATGGAAACTCAGTTCAATGATGCGCTGAAAAACATCTTGCTAGAAAGGTTTTACGAAAATGAGTTTACTGCATGTAGCTTTCTAGCAACGCAGGCAATTATGAATTGGGGGAAATCATTGGTAAAATGAATGGAGGATTACAAAAACTTTTTTTAGATGCTTGTTCAAATAATGTTAACCAGCATGTTGTAATAAATGTGTGTAAAAACCCTTTCAACATAAAGTTCAACATTTGTAGTGAACTTGTGAGCAACATTGTCTATTTTAAAATTCAGACGAACTTACTTAACAGAACGTATCAAGGAAATGCAATTTGGAAGGAATTTGCAGCAGCAGCTGCTCTAACAGGCATGATGCTTATGCTATTCTTATGTTATGAACCGGTAAGTAGAAATGGAGCCCTTGTATTTCATGTTTTCTGCAGAGAATTTGACGTAAAGCATTCCCAAGGAAGACATCAAGCAAGAGTTAATTTTATAGTTTGTTAACATGAATGAGATTACTTTCTCATTTCTGTACCGTAAAATACAAAGCCTCAAAATAGGTCAAATGAAATGACAATTTTCTTGATGGATTCTAATAACACGAAAACCAAGAGAAAGTGATGTTAGTGATGCCCTTTTTAGAGACAGTGCAGAAGTAATGTTGATGAAAGCAAACTGTTCAGCCTTAAAATGGTCGCAAGCAGACAAACCTTTTTGGACTAGCCATTTTGCACCAAGGCACTTACGACCTTTTTTCACGAGCATGAACAAATTACCACCTCATTACTTCACTACATGCAGTCTAGGAAATTACAAAGAGCGTAATAAATACGTCGCTATACTTCTTCTCTTAGTTATATGAGAGACAGTTCTCCTCTGGTGGAGATGAGTGCTGATCCGCTGATCCGATTAACAAATACTGAAGTTGACATCTCACCTTCGCTTTGATAGAGTCCATCTGCTCTCTTAAACGACTTGAAAGGTCTCGCTTTTCCAGGAAGAAAGAAAACAAGAATTAAACTCGAGTTCAACCAACCTTGAAAAGCAATCTGAAAATGTGACAAATGAGAAGCCTCCAGCTCAAGTTTCGAAAGGTAGGGTAGACACATCTGACCCCCACTTGCCGTATGTACCTGATTACAGGGCATTTTGCACTGAAATGTTTTAATTAGAAAGGTAGAGTAAGATGTGGCATGAAAGCGTTCATTATCATTGGGTCAAACGGAAAACACAGAGAAAGTTTTTTGGTATACTGATCGATGTTTAAACTGCGTTAGCATGAGTTTGGTATAAAATGTCCTTAACTTTGAATTAAATGTCAAACTAAAAGAAAACTATTCGTTACAAATTCTTTCGTTTTGGTTTCCAAAATTGAAATCCATTTTGTCATGCGCAATCTGGATCCTGTGAACGCCCAAGCTCAATTTAAATGACATGCATAGTTTTCAAACTCATCACTCCAACTTTTATCAATCACATTTAAGTTATATGTAATGTAGCTTTTGCAGATTATTTGCGAAAGGAACTAATCTGATTCTGTCATTTTCGATAAAATGGATAACATTACGGAAGTTTATCTCATTTTCCGCTTTCACTTGAGCAAATACTATCACCGGTTTCCTTGAAATATTGCATCAATTTTGTCGGTCTGAAGAAGTGAACTGAATGAGTTAAGAATGAAGATAGGCTTATGATAAATTGAGTGTCCTTCGTACAAAGTTTTTAGCAAAAGGACGGAGAGATTAACTTTTATCTTTCACACTCAAGTTGAACGTATGCTAACCGCCAAATTGGGATAAATGTGCGAAAGCAGTCTATGAAACTACAGGGTTCCGAGATGAAGTTTGCCTGGCTAATTGCAATTTGGAGACTAACCAGTAATAGTCCAACGAATAATACTGAGCACAGGCTGATCAAAAAGGAATGACGGTAATAATAGAACAGAACTTGGAAATGGTAAAACATTTCTATTAAAAATCTCAAGGAGTTGCGTACCTCATGGTATACATGTACTTATACAATGTATAGGGCTAATGGCTTGCCATATAATTTGTTGTTTAGTTGGGCTAGTAGACTATCACGAAACAGGAAAGTCTACTTCTAATTGAGAAACGAAATATGAGATAGGCAAAAATACACTGGTTGTGAACCTGGGAGCGGAATGATGAATTTTGTTTTGTTTGCGGAAGTTTTTTTTGCAGACTGATAACGACAGTTTTGTTAGTATGGAAATTGTTATGATCCAATGTATTTTTATGTTAAAAAAATGTATAAACATCTGTAGCTTCTTCGCGTATGCTGATAAACTGGCTGAGATTGAACAAAAAGTTGCAAAGCACAATTTCTAAAAATACGTTTTTTTCTTTTGTAAGTCTCATCGAACAATTCCAGCCGCATTACAAAGATGGATGGATTTAATAAATGAAGACAAATATCTGGGTGAGGTTCAACACAGTTAATTAACTTTTATGTGAAGTAGTCTACCAACCTTGCTGCAGTTTCAAGGTCAAAGTTCCACCTGCATTGGGGAATAATTTTTATTCGGTTGGACAATAATTACAACACGTATGCATACGTATGGGTATGTATCGGAACATTACCAAAGCATCATGTTATGCGAATTTGATTCAGTTTTTACGACATGAAACTCTTTCAATGCTTCATTACTAACTCATCAAAGCCACGGATTATGACCGTGATGTGATGATGTACAAAATATTGTGTTGGTGGAGATCCCGTTATTGATTTCCTGTGTGAGTCGAGTACTTAAAAATAATGACATAATGTCTCATGTTTCATCTCATTGTCTACTAAGTACGTACAGCAAATTATGAAGGCTTTCATAACCAACGTGGAGCCCACATTGCTTTGTTTTTTGCAGTCGCAACATGAAAAGCACATTCAATCACTTTTAATTGGCATCCCACCTTCCTTTGCTTTGATACAGATATTTTCAATTAATATTAATTCTAATTGGATAGTTTTATGAAATGAAACCTGAATGAGAAGAAATTTCAATTTTTTATGTCACGATATTAGGATTAATTTCTACGAACAAGATAACGAGCTATCCATTCTGGAAAAGGGTAGCAAAGATTCTCTGAAAAATTTATCTAAAGAGTATCAAATAATGAGTTGTGAAATTTATTATTAGTGGTGTTTAAATACACTATCAGAACCTTATTCCAAGCTTGTTGTACTGATTTGATATTATATGCATTTGTGCGTGTTTTTATTATAGCCGATTCCTTCGTTTCCCAATATAATGAGGGGGGATTTAATTGCGACGGTAGTCTGACAAGAAAAATGAAAGGAAAAATTATAAGGAGAAGACCGCTCTTTTGCCAATACTATGTCACAATGAGTAGCATCTCAGTACTTAGCCAGTAGTGAAACCACGGTGAGTGTTACAAAATTTCCTGCAAATCGAACACACGGTTGCTGTTTTGTGCTTGCATTCTTTAATTTTTTTACCAATATATTCCTGTAAGAAACAAATTCATTACAATAATAACCGTGATTCATATGAAATGAACTGCAGACTGTTAAAGATTTCACTGGAAGCATCAGCGAGAATTTAAAAAAAATAAGCCGTCAACACGTTTTAAAGTCATCGGAAAGAAAGTGCAGATGAGTGTAAGCTTTTTTTCTCGTAGCATTTTCTTCGCTTTAAATCCATTTCGAGTAGATTTCCAGACATGACATTCCCTAGAGAATATGAAAGAAGGTGACCAGACTAAGCATAAAAACCAACGGTTCAAAATTTGCATCCTGCAACGGATTTTTTTGATTTTATTTTTATGCCTCGCTCAATTTAAAAAGGACCACCATCAACTTTCCCAGGTTTTTCTTTAACTATCAAATCATTATTGTCTGGATGGAGTATAAAAATGTTAAATCTTTTTTATATCAGCAAACTTAAGGAGAGGATGTAAAGGTTTCAAACGTAGATAAGGAAATTGCATTGATAACAATATAGATGGCCGTAAAAAGGAGTTTTATACAGCATACAACAACGCTTTTTACATTTTTTGAAGCAGCAAAACCCATCCAAATAGCCTGTCATGGTATTGTAATCATTTGCATCTTAGTTTAGCAACCAAACATACATGATTCACATGAACCAATCCAATTTTGTGAAGTAAAACTTGAGAAAGCTTTGCATGGATTCTCAAAATTGAACTTCAAACGTGCAAGGAAAGTGCAGGTCTATTGGTTAACAGTTTTGGTGACGTTTTCCTCAAACTTGCAAAGTTGAATTTTCCACGTATGCATTAAGTAACGCTTCCTTAACAAATTAGTGCGTGTGGAAGTGAATCCTGGACAAACTCTGCTTCCTCAAATAAATTGAATGATGGAGTTTTCAAGTCACAATAAAGTGCTATCGACGATCCTTCCTTTGGAAGCGATCCAGTAAAAGCCTACCTCGTCCTTTTTCGAGCTCCACTTCTGACTTGAGTAAACATCCAGTAACAAGTAAAAATGCGATGTGCGCTGGAAGTAAAAATAGATAGAAAAGGACGAGAAACCTCACTCCACGCTCAGTGCAGTTTTGCAGGACCAAGAGAAAGCACTTCACTCAACCGGTGCTACGCTTAAGCTTTCACTTTCCCCCAATTACAGACGTCTTCGTCTGCCTCTGAGCTAAGTAAGTTTAAAAGATAGATATTAGGTTTTGTACGGAAATTGGTGAAATGGATCCAAACCTTGAGACTGATTTGGCCAACGCTAAAGCCGCCTTCGAGGCAGCATTACGGGAGAACCTATTTTTGAACACTTCTTCAATATTGCCTGAAATAATTGATGATGATGTTGAAGAATCTTTACTGACTCTCGTGGAAAAGATAAAAACAGTGGGAGTAACAGAACTTTTTAAAAAGTTGAGTGCCAACTCCAGAAATTGTGTGATTGCTTATTTAGTCATGTTCGTGATTGGTGCTCCGGGAAACCTCTATGTTGTTTTTTCAATTGGTTGGCAACTGTGGAAAAGGCGATTCAAGCGCTCTTCCAGAATCAAATTGCTCATTTGGCATTTAGCATTAGCTGATTTGGTTGTGACCTTTGTTGTGATTCCTGTTGAGATATTTTGGCGACTGACAATCAAGTGGTATGGTGGAAACTGGTTGTGTAAATCCATTCAGTTTGTGAGAGCGTTTGGATTGTATTTGAGCTCAATGGTGATTATTTGCATCAGTATGGACAGATTTTGCACGATTGTTTTTCCACTGCGATCCCTCGGAGGAATGAGGCGGATCCACAAAATGTTGATTGCTGCTTGGACATTTTCAATTTTATTCTCATCTCCGCAAGTAAGTATTCTTAATATACTTGTTAAAAGTGATACACTCCACCGACTTTTAGCTGAACTGATAATCCTTTATGATATAATTGCAACACGTCGTTAAGTCTTTCGTCAAAGCCGTGTAATATTAGCAAGCGATGTACGTATATTAGCTTCATTTATAATCTTTTGTTCATTTTGTTAGCAATATTTTGGTTTTCAGTTGAATATTACATTACGTCAATTTTTTTGCATTATTTATACTTACATTGTACAGTTGTACATTGTATAGTTTAATATAGAACAACGATGACTTACTATTAAAAGTATTCATTTATTTTGTTTTGTTACTGATATGTGTACCTGTATCAATGTTACATATTTTATTTTATTGCGCTATAATCCCACGTTTTCATATTATATCCACTTTCCTAAAAATGTACGGTATGACATTAAGCATTTTTAATAAGTGTAAAAGCGTAATATTTGAACTTTAGAACAAACTAATTAGATAGCTATTTTCAGCCTCAAACGCACTCCAGATACATCACTTCCTTAGCCAAACACTTGCTGCACTTGTTTATTTATCAATTCAATTAAAATAAAACATTTTTTTCTGAAAGCCACTAGCCTTAAGGCATTTATTAAGTTGAAATACAATTGACTTCTGAAAGTTCGACTTTCCGTTTTGTGTGTTTTTTCTGTAGTTTCACATTCTTTGTAGTGCCATATGTTTGAGTTAGGAAATGTATTGAGATATGGAAATCTGGAGATGTGAAGTAAAATATTTTTTAAATTGAAAACTAATATTTTTCAAGTGCATGGGTAAATAAGGTCTAGTGAATAAGGATGCGGTATCCTTTAAAAATTGTTTGGTTTTACATTTGTTTTTACTTTCATTCTTATTATATGTTCCAAATATGTTTGATTTTCAGATTGTCGTCTTCAGCGTGCAGAGACATCCGTTGTATCCATCATTTCGGTTCTGCACCAATTCCCACTATTTCACCACATTTGATATGGAAATTTTGTACAACCTGCTTTCACTCGTGGTTATGTACTTTGCTCCGTTGGTTTTCATCATTGTTACATACGCGTTGGTCTTCTGCAGCATTTCGAAAAAGAGTAGTGAACAACGGCATCAGAATAAACGTAAGTGTTAATTAGTTTAAAAGCATCAATTGTCGTTTTCCACTTATAACCATAAGAGATAAATTTATTATGCATGAAACGGCACGAAAAATTCAGTATTTATGTAAAATATATTAGAACGGTTCGTTTGATTTAATTCTAAAATTTCGTCCGATACATGCAATAATACTATTAAACCGTGATTTATAAATATTTAATTGAATTTCGGTGTGACTTGACAATGAGATACCAATTAAACACTTTTTCATCAGTGCAACAGCGCAACAGCAGCCACATGCGACAGAGTGGAAATGCGTCTCATATGACGAGAGCGAAAAACAAAGCCAAGTGGATATCCATGTTGATTGTAACAGTCTTTGTGATTTGCTGGACACCATACGTCGTGTGTAGCATTTGGTAAGTCGAAACCGGATTCATAACATCATTATATTTTCAAACTCAAACCGCCAACCAGTTGCAAAACTTTTATTTACACAATTTACCATCCATGCATGAATTTCATGAAAATTCAAAGCTCTCACAAGTTCTGCAGCCTCTAACCACCTATTTCTTAAAAAAACACCACGATCACACGTATTTACCTTTTTTCACGTTCCTTGTTATCCATGTTAGATACAAAATGGGTTTTAAACCGAAATGAAATTTTTGTTTGATCAAAATTTCAGGTTTATGTTCGACTTTGAAACTGCAGAGCAACTTGTCGACCCCAGAATGCGGGAGGCGCTCTTTGTGACAGCCGTCTCAAACTCTTGTCTCAACCCAATCATTTATGGTAGCTACTTGAAGAGATGCTTCCGCTGTGTATTTCTCTGTGGTTGTCCCCAAGTTCTTGGTAATCCCTTAGTTACTAACGGAGCTTCATCAGCGACTCCTGCAACAAGTATGCATCGTATTGGAGTCTCTGGAAAAAAAAATTCAATCCACATTCATACCGTTTAGAATTGACTTTCTTTGGTGAACAACAACAGCAGAGTTTATTAGTTTAATACATGGGTACAAGTAAAGTTTCAGGAGGGAAAGGAAAACATGGGGTTTCTTCATTTTCACTAAACGACGAAATATCCGGTTGTTCCAGTTGTGGCAGTTTTTGCAAAAACCAAAATTCTGGCTGTGAATGATTCGAAACTTGTGAAATGTGGACCGTATAATACATTGGACCTTTTTTAAAATGTAATCTACTCAAAAAATAATATCTTCTAGTTTCTTAATGTTGTAATACTTTATATGTTGGATTTAATAAACGTACGAAATCTTGTACATCTGATGTTTTCTCATTTTTTAATTTGCATTCTTCATCAAAACGGGTAAATGAAAAACGTTGTGTGGACACGTGCAAAAGCCCCAGTATGTAACAACATGGTTTGGAAATAGAGCTCGAGAAACTTTCTCCATGGAAACACTTTTGGTGTATTATAGAGCTCATAGTATCCCATTGAAATCCACTCAAGTATTTCATTTCTGCTATACATATTGTTGGTATCATTTTTGTTGATTTCCAGGATTTCCACAACGAACAAATTTGAATAAAGAAATAGGCGATCCAAATGATTGGTGTTGACGGTTGGATGCTGTTTCACTTAAAGGTTATTGGGTTGGATTGTTTTGAGTAACACATTTTTGAAATCACACACTCAAATAAACCCAAAAAGTTACACAACTTGTATTTCTGGAAATTAAACAGTTCATATTAAACTTCCAACTCCGCTACTGCCGTAAGACATGGGGAGGATGCAACCAAATTAGTCACAGATTTAAGTAATAGAACGGGTGGCAATGCTGCATTTAATTAATGCCATGTCGTTATCAACTCCATTCATCAAGTTTCCACACAAAATGCCAGCTTTTCAACAATAGGAAATTCCGAAAAGACAAGACTGCGAAAGAGTTGTGCGGTGTGAAGTGGTACGATACAGCTCAATAAGAAATGAGTTTGTGAGTGAGTCTGCAAACATGAGAAAGTTAGCAGGCAGACACGCAAACAAAAGGATCTGAACTTTCAAAGCTAAAGTTTAGTCATATTGGTTTGTTCATCTTTTGTCCGTTTTGGCTTAGAGTTTAAAACTGCTCGTGTCGTTTATAGGTTTCAAAAACCTTGTGAAGGGTTAGCATACAACTGTGGAAAGAAACGAATGCTTCGTTAAATAACGCAATCAAAATTATCTCTTGGAAGAACTCAGGGTGTGCCACAAATGACAGGAATATTTGAGTGAGCAAGTTTTATTACACAAGTTAACGCCAGAAAGTGTGGGTTAGAGTCAATAAAACTTACAAATTTACATTTCAACGAAAAAAATGTTGAACTGGAAAATGTAGCAATTGTGTTGAAAAAAACTTTTATACATTATAAAAAGCCTTTTCGTACATGTTACAGCGCAGAAGAACTCTAGCAAGGAAGTCGGGCTTAGTAACCAGTTGCATGTGTTTTCTCCCGGACTCCTACCTTATGACGTAAGTCTTGCAAAAAGTTTATTGCAAGTTTGAGCTCTTATTCCCGAAACCATTCTAGATTACAAAAGTTTCAACTTACAAGGAGCATTATTGATGAACAAGCAGCTGTGTTCTGGAGTGTCAGTTGGAAACTAGAGAAGGGTTCAGCCTAGTTTAACTTTGCGGGAAAAAATGTTGGCTTACCTTTTTCGATGAAGCGAAACTACTCCTAAAAACCACTGAAATGTCAGAAATCGTGAGAAATCTTTTTGTTGTAGTGAATAAAGACATCAACACTATAATCCCCAGCCACCAATAAAAAATAAAAT